>JAWMAR010003482.1:0-78445 GCA_036785375.1 Leucoraja ocellata
AGAGAAGAGTGAAGAGAGAGAAGACGGAGAGAGATGTAGAGAAACGTAGAGGGACGGAGAGAGAGAGAGAGCAGAGAGAGACAGAGACAGAGAGAGACAGGAGAGAGACACAGAGAGACAGAGAGAGATAGACAGACAGAGACAGAGACAGACAGAGACAGAGAGAGACACAGAGAGACACAGAGAGACAGAGAGAGACAGACAGACAGAGAAGAGAGAGAGACGGAGAGAGATGTAGAGAACGTAGAGAGACTAGAGAGACGTAGAGAGACGTAGAGAGACGTAGAGAGACGTAGAGAGACGTAGAGAGAGAGACACAGAGAGACACAGAGAGACAGAGAGAGACAGAGAGAGAGAGACAGAGAGAGAGAGACAGAGAGAGAGAGACAGACAGACAGAGAGAGACAGACAGAGAGAGACAGACATAGAAAGAGAGACAGAGAGAGAGAGACAGACAGAGAGAAGACAGACAGAGAGAAACAGACAGAGAAGACAGACAGAGAGAGACAGACAGAGAGAGACAGACAGAGAGATGCTGCTATAAACCGGACCCCGCGAATACCGAGACAAGTACTCCTTTTGTTCTCTCTTGCCTATAAAACTGATTTGTAACTAAACCAGGAGTCGGCAACCTTGATCTGCATAAGGGCCATGTCTGTGGGCTGATGGCGGGCCACATCTATCGCCATAGCGTGACACTTGGTGTTGTTTTTCCCATTAGTTTTCACGTGTTTTTCAATTAGTTTTCTGTAGTTGCCAGGTCCCTCGCCTGCCCCGGGACTGGATGTAGCGCCCAGCTCGCCTGCGTGCCCCGGGACTAGCTGCAGCTCCCAGGTCGAGAAAACTACAAAAAAAACCCGCCTGAGGCCGATCAGGCAGGTGGGTGTTGGTCCCCGACCCCTGAACTCACAGACGAGTGAGCCTTTTTCTGTTCTACCAGTCATACCCTTGAACCTGTACTCTTGGAACCAAAGATCTTATAGCAGAGCTCTGCTATAAGATCTTTGCTTGGAACACATGGGTTCAGCTTGAGACCAGACCCAGAATAATATTCTAAAAATTCCACAAACATGTATATCAATTTTAATCAATTCAACAAACTGGCATTCTAATGAGTTAATTTGTCTGCCATTTCAAGAGTCTAATCATATATTAATTTCAACAATTTATACCCACCTTTGATGTTTAATCTCAACTACAAAGCAGTTAATATTGAATTACTATGACTTAATTGGGCCATCATTGTAATATGTGTTATACATTCCAGCAAATGAAACTGCCGCTAATTTATATATTCAACAATTACGTGGCAATAATGATCCTGAGGTAATGAAAGTAAATTGCCAGCTACCTCCTGTGTTGGCTGTGTTGTGCTCGGATTCTGACTTGGAAGGGTAATACTTACATAAACAGTTAAGATTAGATTTGTCTAGTTTAGAGATACAGCGCAGACACACCCTCTCTGTGCAAACGTTTTTCTTCATCTCCGTTCTAAATGGCTTACCCCTTATTCTTAAACTGTGTGGCCCCTGGTTCTGTACTCCCCCAACATTGGGAACATGTTTCCTGCCTCTAGCGCAGTGGTTCCCAACGTGGGGCGTACGCCCCTCAGGGGGGCAATTTGATTTTTAAGGGGGGCAATTGAAGGGGCGCGACTGAGGAGGTCTGGGTCCAAATTTTCGATTTTTATTTTTTTGGACTTTCTATCAGGTAAACATATGGAGTTTATGTTTCAGATGTTATTTTGAATAAATAATTTTTTTGGGGTAAAAAAGGTCTTTATTGTGTAGTTTTACATAATCACCACAATGTTCTTTTGATGCTTGTTTAAACCAAGGTATTGGCATTTTAAGCTTCTTCAGCTGAAACGGAGTTCACTTTTTAAATGATAAGAATTATATATCACCACATGGGGGGGGGGGGGCATCAGGATTTTAGAGGTGATTAGGTGGGGCATGGCCAAAAAAAGGTTGGGAACCACTGCTCTAGCGTGTCCAAACCCTTAATAATCTTATATGTTTCAATAAGATCCCCTCTCAACCTTCTAAATTATATACAAGCCCAGCCGCTCAATTCTACAAAAAATAGGACAGTCCCGCCATCCCAGAAATTAACCTCGTGAACCTACGCTGCACTCCCTCAACGGCAAGAAGGTTGACAAAATGCTGGAGAATATCAGCGAAGGAATAGGCGGCGTTTCGGGTCGAGACCCTTCTTCAAGACTGTAAGAAATGTCCTTCCTCAAAGTTGAAAACCAAAACTGCACCCTATAATCCAGGAGTGGTCTGACGAGGGCCCTGTACAACTGCAGAAGGACCTCTTTTCTCCTTTTACTCAACTCCTCTTGTTATGAAGGCCAACATGCTATTCGCGTTCTTCACTGCCTGCTGTACCTGCATGCTTACTTTCAGTGACTGATGAACAAGGATCCCTGGATCTCGCTGTACCTTTTCCCGCTTGACACCATTCAGATAATAATCTGCCTGCCTGTTTTTGCCACCAAATTAGCGGCAGTTTCACATTGATCCACATTAAACTGCATTGTTTGATGTGGAATCGGTAGATTACCCACGGATGTCTTGTTGAGATACGTGAATGCACTGGTAGAGTAAAGGCCAATATTATTACAATCTTGTTGATACGAGATAATTTGTAAGTCAAATTTAAGCATCGTTAGTTCTTAAGTACTAATTGGCAACTGATTATTTGCTAAGGAATTAAAATCAAGAGTTAAGGAATTGTTTGAGTGAGCCTAATGAATTTTCTTAAAGGTTAATGAGCCAGTGTTATTACGTGTTGATAAAGGCGGACTGTCCCCAATTCTTCCTATGACGTGGGAATGAGTGATTGAAAGACACAGCATGGAAACAGGCCCTTTGGCCCACCAAGTCCATGCTGACCATCGATCACCCATTCACACTTGTTATTTGTTAGGCCCCCTTCGGTGATGGCTGACCACGGGTGTCTCCAGGGTTGGAGGACGCCTGTGCGTGACTTTGTTTAACGTGGGGAGACTGATGCACAGACAGCCGCCCCATGGTCCTTGACAGATCTGGGTCAGGATCCAGTGGCATGGAGTCCAAGACGACCGGAGACCCTTTTCTGCCGCAGCCTTCATCCGCCTTCCCAGCCGTTGTGACGTTAGCTCCACTAAGGTCAGCCATCGTCCTCCGCCTGTTCCACCGTTGAGCTCTTTGTCAGAGACCATCCCCTCGACCTTACCGCCATGGGTGGCCCTACCAGGAGCGTAGCTCCAGACGGCATCGCTCTCAGGATCTCAGGACCACACGAGCTTCTCCACCATGACAAGGTGACAATCCACGGAGAAGTGGTGGAGACTACACATGGATGGAATGATTACAAACCAAATGCTGAAGGAACTACAGCATAAAATTTACCAAAATAAGGAATTTGGACAAGTACATGGATAGGAAAGGTTTCGAGGGATATGGACCAAACACTGACAGGTCTAGTGTAGTTTAGTTTAGTTTAGAGATACAGCACGGAAACGGGACCTTCTGCCCATCGAGTCCACGCCAACCAGCGATCCCTGCATGTAAACATTATCCGACACACACTGGGGATGATTTACAATTGCACCAGGCCAATTAACCTACAAAACTTGTACGTCTTTGGAGTGTGAGAAGAAACCGAAGATCCCGGAGAAAAACCCACGCAGGTCAGGGGGAGAACGTGCAAACTCCGCACAGACGGCACCCGTAGTCGGGATCGAACCCGGGTCTCCGGCGCTGCATTGCAGCAACTCTACCGCTGAGGGTAAGTTGGGCCGAAGGCCTGTTTCTGTGGACCATGAAACTGGTTGATACTCCTGCTGTAGTGTTGGAGGTGGCGTCATTTGAATGAATGAGTCGTTAAACTTTGCTGTCAGGTGGCGATCATCTTATAATAGACAAGAGACAATAGACAATAGGTGCAGGAGTAGGCCATTCGGCCCTTCGAGCCAGCACTGCCATTCAATGTAATCATGGATGATCATCCACATTCAGTAGCCCGCTCCTGCCTTCAAGTTCAAGTTCAAGTGAGTTTATTGTCATGTGTCCCTGATAGGACACTGAAATTCTTGCTTTGCTTCAGCACAACAGAACATAGTAGGCAATGACTACAAAACAGATCAGTGTGTCCATATAGCATTATATAAATATATACACACATGAATAAATAAACTGATGAAGTGCAAATGGCAGATAATGGGTTATTAATGTTCAGAGTTTTGAACATTAATAACCCAAGTTTAATAGCCTGATGGCTGTGTTGTGGGCATACAGCCCCATATCCCCTGACTCCGCTATTTTTAAGAGCCCTATCTAGCTCTCTCTTGAAAGCATCCAGAGAACCTGGCTCCACCGCCCTCTGAGGCAGAGAATTCCACATTATTATTATTATTATTATTATTATTATTATTATTATTATTATTATAATTATTATTATTATCATCCTCCTCCTCCTCCTCCTCCTCCTCCTCCTCCTCCTCCTCCTCCTCCTCCTCCTCCTCCTCCTCCTCCTCCTCCTCCTCCCTCCCTCCCTCCTCCCTCCTCCCCTCCTCCTCCAGGGGGCATAGGCCATTGACAAATGTCCTCCACCTCACTTGGCTATTGGCTGTTCTTTCGAGATCTACCCACGTCAGACATTTCTGACTGGACACCTCTTCTCCAGCTGTACCTGGGCGACCTCTTTTCCCTTGTCCTTGGGGTTCCATTTCAAGGCTTGCCGGGTGATGTTTGTGGCAGGTTTCCTGAGGGTGTGTCCAACCCAACTCCATTTTCACCTTCGAATTTGTAAGTCACTGGGCTCCAGGTTTGTTCTTTTCCACAGGCCCACATTGCTTACTCTGTCTCTCCACCACATGTTAAGTATTCTCCTAAGGCAGGTGTTAGTGGACCGTTTGCAGCCTGTTTGTGGTGTGTTTTGTTATTTTCCATGTCTCTGATCCATACAGCATCACCAGTTTCACATTTGAGTTACAGATGTGTATTTTGATGTTGATTGAGATGTGTTTTGAGGTCCAGATCTTCCCGAGCGTGGAAGATCTGAGCACCACCCTAGCCTTATTGATTCTACTTATGTCTGCCTCTGCCCCTCCGGTGATGTCCACAAAACCAAAGATCCTATAGATATTCAATATGATCATGGCTGATCATCCAACTCAGTATCCTGTACCTGCCTTCTCTCCATACCCCCTGATCCCTTTAGCCACAAGGGCCCCATCTAACTCCCTCTTAAATATAGCCAATGAATTGGCCTTAACTACCCTGTGTGGTAGAGAGTTCCAGAGATTCACCACTCTCTGTGTGAAAAAAGTTCTTCTCATCTCAGTTTTAAAGAATTTCCCCCTTATCCTTAAGCTGTGACCCCTTGTCCTGGACTTCCCCAACATCGGGAACAATCTTCCTGCATCTAGCCTGTCCAACCCCTTAAGAACTTTGTAAGTTTCTATAAGATCCCCCCCAATCTCCCTAAATTGTAGCGAGTACAAGCCGAGTCTATCCAGTCTTTCTTCATATGAAAGTCCTGACATCCCAGGAATCAGTCTGGTGAACCTTCTCTGCACTCCCTCTATGGCAAGAATGTCCTTCCTCAGATTAGGAGACCAAAACTGTACGCAATACTCCAGGTGTGGTCTCACCAAGACCCTGTACAACTGCAGCTACCCGCTGCGACACTGTGCCACTAAACGCAGGCCAATATGTTTTCCCTATTCCCTTTACACCATTGCTAAATTGTACTGAAATACAACGGCTCAACAGTAACAAGCGAAATCAGTTCAGACCTTGAGATGCACAAAAAGGCTTGTGAAATTATGAATAATTTATCAGAATGTAATGCAAGAACACTGCCTTGAATCTTAAGCACAATGCGTAACATCGAACATGGAGTGGAAATATCTTTGTTTGCATGGATGCAGTTACACGATTTTCATTTGGCACTAATACCAGCGATTATCATTTATAGTATGCTTAAGACAGAACTGCAGATGCTGGAAGGTAGACAAAAATGCTGGAGAAACGGTGGGCGGTAGAGGCAGGTTCTCTGGATGCTTTCAAGAGAGAGCTAGATAGGGCTCTTAAAGATTGCGGAGTCAGGGGATATGGGGAGAAAGCAGGAACGGGGTACTGATTGGGGATGATCAGCCATGATCACGTTGAATGGTGGTGCTGGCTCGAAGGGCCGAATGGCCTACTCCTGCACCTAGTGTCTAGAAACATAGAAACATAGAAATATAGGTGCAGAAGTAGGCCATTTGGCCCTTCGAGCCTGCACCGCCATTCAATATGATCATGGCTGATCATCCAACTCAGTATCTCGTACCTGCCTTCTCTCCATACCCCCTGATCCCCTTAGCCACAAGGGCCACATCTAACTCCCTCTTAAATAAAGCCAATGAACTGGCCTCGACTACCCTCTGTGGCAGAGAGTTCCAGAGATTCACCACTCTGTGTGAAAAAAGTTCTTCTCATCTCAGTTTTAAAAGATTTCCCCCTTATCCTTAAGCTGTGACCCCTTGTCCTGGACTTCCCCAACATCGGGAGCAATCTTCCTGCATCTAGCCTGTCCAACCCCTTAAGAATTTTGTAAGTTTCTATAAGATCCCTCTCAATCTCCTAAATTCTAGAGAGTATAAACCAAGTATATACAGTCTTTCTTCATAAGACAGTCCTGACATCCCAGGAATCAGTCTGGGATGTCAGGACTGTCCCAGGAATATTGTCTATTGTCTAAACTCAGCGGGTTGCCATTGCATCAGACAGTTGTGAGTTCAACCCGTCCCAGAGATTTAGTTTGGTTCAGTGATACAGCATGGCCACAGGCTCTTCGGCCCACCGAGTCCACGCCGACCAGCGACCCCTCCACAATAACGCGATCTTGCACACACTTGGGTCAATTTGCAATTAACCTACAAACCTGCACGTCTTTGGAGTGTGGGAAGAAACCGAAGATCTCGGAGAAAACCCACGCAAGTCACGGGGAGATCGTGCAAACTCCGTACAGACAGTCGGGATCAAACCGGGTCTCTGGCGCTGCAAGGCAGCAACTCTACCGCTGCGCCGCCGTGCCGCCTGTTCTGTGTATAAACAATTCAGTTGCCTTATTGATGAGATTTTCGAAACCAAGGCCTTGTGAGGAATGGGAGAGGGTTCCATGATATGAAGAATGGTTGGCGTTATGTCCACGGTTCAGGGAATAGTCACCCCTCTCACATGAGGCCCAACGACAGATGTCACAGATGGTCCGCCAAGGCCTATCGGATCTCCCGGTTGCCAACTCATCTTCCCATTCCCGTACTGACCTTCCTGTCCTGAGCCTCCTCCAGTGTCGGAGTGAGGCCCACACACAAACTGGAGGAACAGCACCTCATATTCCACTTGGGCAGCTTGCACACCAGCAGCATGAACATTGATTTCTCCAATTTTCAAGTACTACACCCGAACTTCCCCTCCTGATGCGCTATAATTCACCCACCATCTCCCACCCTGTTCTCACTCCCACTCCTTTCCCTCCTCCATCCTGAGTCCCCTCATCTCCCATCCTGAGTCCCACATTTCTCTTTTTATCCCCCTTGCTCTCCTCTCCCCCCCCCCCCCCCCCACTTCCTTCCCTCTAGCTCTACATCTCACTCCATTTCCCTCCTCATCTGACCCCCTTTTAGTCTAGGAAGGAACTGCAGATGCTGGTTTACACCGAGGACAGACACAAAATGGTGGATCAACTCAGCGGAGCAGGCAGCATCTCTGGAGAGAAGGAATGGGTGACGTTTCGGGTCGAGACCCATCTTCTGACTGGGAGTCAGGGACGAGGGAAACTAGAAAAGGTACCGAACAAATCAGAGCCGGCACCGATGACCAAGGAACGTTGGAGCCCACCATGGTCCATTTTGAGATGGATACAAAATGGTGGAGTAACTCAGCGGGACAGGCAGCATCTCTGGAGAGAAGGTTTCGTCTCCTTTGTCACTTGCTCCACCCATCGGGCAATGAAGCCTCCCCCTTGCCAGGCTCTGTCTCACCCCCACCTCTCTGTTCCATCTTTCTCCACCCCTACTCTCATTAGTCTGGAGAAGGGTCCCGACCCTAAACATCGCCTGTCCGTTCCTTCCGCAGATGCTGCCTGACCCGCTGAGTTCCTCCATCGCTTTGTGTTTTGCTGGAGGCTCAAAACTAATTCTAATCTCTTTATTAGTCTGTGCTTCATCCATATTAATCTGCATTAATGAAACCAGGTGGGATGCAGTACTTATTAATGCATTAAATGCTGCCATTAGCAGCCGAACATTTATTATTCTGTTCTAGTTGCCTTGGAGAGAAGCGGGTCTGATCTGCCTTCTGCAATCGTTGAAGGCCACACAGGGATAGGTAGAGTTGCTGCCTCACAGCGCCAGAGACCCGTGTTCGATCCTGGCTACGGGTGCTGTCTGTACGGAGTTTGCACGTTCTCCCCATGACCTGCGTGGGTTTCCTCCGGGTGCACCGGTTTAGACGTGATGGGCCGAGTGGCCTAATTCTACTCCTATTACTTATGATCTTATGACTTATGGTTTAATGATGCTGAATTTTTCAATGTCAGCAGCAATAATCTGTGTGCTAAACATTCCCATCAAGGTGTGTGTGATTTGTCCAAATCGAATACTGTGGAAGCTCCACATTAAATTTCGCTGCTTTTATTTTGTGGGTAAACATGTAATTAAATATCAGTCAACAACAAATCTCTTGTCGCTCGAAGTCTGGCTGCACTTCCCTTCGCTAAAAATAAGTTGGAAGACGTGAAAAATGCAACGGACAAAATGTGAATGGCAACAGTGAAAACACTGTCCTGTCCAAGAGCTCATTTACAGTGGGAAAGGTTAGCTGAGCTCAAGTCACATCATAACATTGGGCGGCATGGTGGAGCGGTGTTCGAATTGCTCCCTTAAAGGCCTGTCCCACTTGACCGTTATTTACGCCTCATTTACGCGTTATATGTAAATTAGGTCAACGCGTCGTGACGCATGCGTTGCGCATGGTGAGCGTATGCGGTGGAACGCGGTATCGCGCGGCGCTCCATGATTTAGCACATGAACTAAATCCTCGCGCGCCACCTGCGTGACGTATCGCGTTCGCACGCTGACGCATAGTGTACGCACGCTGACCCATTGTGTACGCACGCTGACCCATTGTGTACGCACGCTGACGCATTGGGTACGCACGCTGACGCATTGGGTACGCACGCTGACGCATTGTGTACCGCACGCTGACCCATTGTGTACGCACGCTGACACTTGTGTACGCACACTGACGCATTGTGTACGCACGCTGACGCATTGTGTACGCACACTGACGCATTGGGTACGCACGCTGACCCATTGTGTACGCACGCTGACGCATTGTGTACGCACGCTGACGCATTGTGTACGCACGCTGACCCATTGTGTACGCACGCTGACGCATTGTGTACGCACGCTGACGCATTGTGTACGCACGCTGACCCATTGTGTACGCACGCTGACGCATTGTGTACGCACGCTGACGCATTGTGTACGCACGCTGACGCATAGTTTACGCACGCTGACGCATTGGCGTTGTACGCTGGCAATCCAACGTCTTACGTGTATCGCGTAGTGACGCATGGTTACATCACCGTGCATCAACGCCCTGCCGCGCGCGCAGGGTATTCTAATGACATCACACGCACCAGACGGCTGTGCTGACGCGTAATGATGCGTGATTGCGTCGACCTATTTGACATATGACGCGTAAATGAGGCGCAAATGACGGCCAAGTGGGACAGGCCCTTTACAGCGCTGGCAGCGCCAGGGACCCGGGTTCGATCCTGACTACGTGTGTTGTCTGTACAGAGTTTGTACGTTCTCCCTGTGACCACGTGGGTTTTCTACGGGTGCTCCGGTTTCCTCCCATACGCCAAAGACGCACGGGTTTGCAGGTTAATTGTCCTGTAAATTGTCCCTAATGGATAGGACAGGAGTCGGCAACATTGTTCTGCGTTGGGGCCAGGACCCATGTCTGTGAGTGGATGGCGGGCCATATCTATCGCCATAAATAATTAATCAGAGATTTTTTTTAAATCACAACAAAAATGGAAAAAAAGTCAATTAACCTCCCCCCCTCGACGACAAACTGCAACTAAAGTGCAACACTGTGGTTGCAGCGGAACTCCTCCCCGACCCCGCTGATGCTTGGCTTTCCTCCAGCCCGCCCGCCGCAGGGCTCCCGGGGAAACCGCTCCAGCACGGCCTCGCCAAAGCCGCACTCAGCCCGCTTCAGTTTCACACCCGTGCCGCGGCACCGTGGTGAGGGGGGCGCTTTCACTCCGGGTGGTCGGGATGATGGAGGAGGGGGGTGGGAGGGTAGAGAGAGAGAGAGTGAGTGAGTCGACAGGTGTTGTGATATGGAATTGGCTGTGTGTGTGTTTTGTGTTATGCCTGCGGGTCGGATGATTTTGGGTTACGGGCCGGTTCCGGCCCGCCTGCCGTAGGTTGCTGACCCCCTGGCATAGGACATAGAACAAGTGAACGGGTGATAGATGGTCGACATGTACTCAATCCACAATAGACAATAGGTGCAGGAGGAGGCCATTCGGCCCTTCGAGCCAGCACCATCATTCAATGTGATCATGGCTGATCATCCACAATCAGTACTCCGTTCCTGGCCATCCTTAAAGATGGGATAGCAGCACATTTGGAAAGTGGTGAAATCATTGGACAAAGTCAGCATGGATTTACGAAAGGTAAATCATGTCTGACGAATCTTATAGAATTTTTCGAGGATATAACTAGTAGCGTGGATAGGGAGAACCAGTGGATGTGGTGTATCTGGACTTCCAGAAGGCTTTCGACAAGGTCCCACATAAGAGATTAGTATACAAACTTAAAGCACACAGCATTGGGGGTTCAGTATTGATGTGGATAGAGAACTGGCTGGCAAACAGGAAGCAAAGAGTAGGAGTAAACGGGTCCTTTTCACAATGGCAGGCAGTGACTAGTGGGGTACCGCAAGGCTCAGTGCTGGGACCCCAGCTATTTACAATATATATTAATGATCTGGATGAGGGAATTGAAGGCAATATCTCCAGGTTTGCGGATGACACTAAGCTGGGGGCAGTGTTAGCTGTGAGGAGGATGCTAGGAGACTGCAAGGTGACTTGGATAGGCTGGGTGAGTGGGCAAATGTTTGGCAGATGCAGTATAATGTGGATAAATGGGGAGTTATCCATTTTGGTGGCAAAAACAGGAAAGCAGACTATTATCTAAATGGTGGCCGACTAGGAAAAGGGGGAGATGCAGCGAGACCTGGGTGTCATGGTACACCAGTCATTGAAAGTAGGCATGCAGGTGCAGCAGGCAATGAAGAAAGCGAATGGTATGTTAGCTTTCATAGCAAAAGGATTTGAGTATAGGAGCAGGGAGATTCTACTGCAGTTGTACAGGGTCTTGGTGAGACCACATCTGGAGTATTGCGTACAGTTTTGGTCTCTCAAATCTGAGGAAGGACATTATTGCCATAGAGGGAGTGCAGAGAAGTTCACCAGACTGATTCCTGGGATGTCAGGACTGTCTTATGAAGAAAGACTGGATAGACTTGGTTTATACTCTCTAGAATTTAGGAGATTGAGAGGGGATCTTATAGAAACTTACAAAATTCTTAAGGGGTTGGACAGGCTAGATGCAGGAAGATTGCTCCCGATGTTGGGGAAGTCCAGGACAAGGGGTCACAGCTTAAGGATAAGGGGAAAATCCTTTAAAACTGCGATGAGAAGAACTTTTTTCACACAGAGAGTGTTGAATCTCTGGAACTCTCTGCCACAGAGGGTAGTCGAGGCCAGTTCATTGTCTATATTTAAGAGGGAGTTAGATGTGGCCCTTGTGGCTAAGGGGATCAGAGGGTATGGAGAGAAGGCAGGTACGGGATATTGAGTTGGATGATCAGCCATGATCATATTGAATGGCGGTGCAGGCTCGAAGGGCCGAATGGCCTACTCCTGCACCTAATTTCTATGTTTCTATGTTTCTCCCCATATCCCCTGTTTCTATTTTTAAGAGCCCTATCTAGCTCTTCTTGAAAGCCTCCAGAGAACCGGGCCTCCACTGCCCTCTGAGGTAGAGAATTCCACAGACTCACCACTCTCTGTGAGAAAAAGTGTTTCCTCGTCTCCGTTCTAAATGGCTTACCCCTTATTCTTAAACTGTGGCCCCTGGTTCTGGTACTCGGTGGGTTGAAGGGCCTGTTTCCAATGCTGTATCTCTAAACTAAACTTGTAAAAGAGACAAAAGCATCAGAATTTTGTTATATTTTTGTGCAGTTATTATTCAAAGGCAAAATTCATGTTCTCATCCTCACCCAAGGAAGTTTACAAAAAAAGATATAAAGTGCTGGAGTAACTCAGCACGTCAGGCGGCATCTCTGGAGAACAAGATAGGCGATGATTCGGGTTGAGACCCTTCTTCAGTCTGCCTGGCCAGCTGAGTTACTCCAGCAGGTACACAAAATTGCTGGAGAAACTCAGCGGTGCAGTAGCATCTATGGAGCGAAGGAAATAGGCGACGTTTCGGGCCGAAACCCTTCTTCAGCCTGATGGGGGTGGGGGGGGAGAAGGACGAAAAAGGGAGAGGAGGGAGCCGAGGGCCGGGGGGATGGGAGGAGACAGCTCGAGGGTTAAGGAAGGGGAGGAGACAGCAAGGGCTAGCAAAATTGGGAGAATTCAACGTTCATGCCATCCGGACGCAACCAACCCAGGCAGAATATGAGGTGCTGTTCCTCCAATTTCCGGCGTTGCTCACCTCTGGCAATGGAGGGACGCAGGACAGAGAGGTCGGATTGGGAATGGGAGGGGGAGTTACTCCAGCATTTGTTTATTTTTGTTTATTGCCAATACTAGCCCGCTGGACAAGAAGGGAGCAACGCAGAATAGTGGAACCTGAAATAGTCTGAAGAAGGGTTTAGGCCGAAACGTCGCCTATTTCCTTCGCTCCATAGATGCTGCCTCACCCGCTGAGTTTCTCCAGCATTTATGGAAACCACAAGGCTGGTTAGCCTGACTTCAGCGGTTGGTGAGATATTGGTCCAATTAAAAAGGATGTGGTTACGGAGTACTTGGGAAGTTCATGATAAATTAGGCTGAAGTCAGCATAGCTTTGTGGTGGGGAGATCTTGCTTGACAAATCTGCTGGGATTCTTTGAAGAAGTAAATAGCAGGACAGACAAAGGAGAGTCAGTAGATGTTGTATACCTAGATATTCAGAAAGCATTTGATAAGGTGCCACATGTGAGGCTGCTAAGGAAGATGAGAGCCCACAGTATCAAAGGGCAGATACTAACCAGCATGGATAGCAGGTTGGCTGGATGGCAGAAGGCAAAGAGTGGCAATAAAGGGGCTTTTTCCAGTCGGCTGCCAGTGACTAGCGGAGTTCCACAGGGCTCGGTGCTGGGGCCGCTGCTCTTCACGTTGTATATTAATGATTTGGCGCGGGGATTGAAGGCTTTGTGACAGGTTTGCGGATGATACGAAAATAGGTGGAGGGGCAGGTAGAGTAGAGAATGCAGGGACTCTGCAGAAGACTTGGACAGGTTGGGTGAGTGGGCAGAGAAGTGGCAGATGGAATATAGTGTAGCAAATGGTGGAGTCGTGCATTTTGGTAGTAGTAATAAAGGCATAGACTATTTTCTAAATGGGGAGAGAATCCAGAAATCGGAGGTACAAAGGGACTTGGGAGTGCTGGTGTAGGAATCTCAAAAAGTTAATCTGCAAGTCGAATATGTAGTAAAGAAAGCAAACGCAATGCTAGCATTTATTTCAAGAGGGCTTGTATACAAAACAGGGATGTAATGCTGAGGCTCTATCAGGAGCTGGTCAGGCCGCATTTGGAGCATTGTGAGGAAATTTGGGCAATGTTGGAGGTCTTTTGTGTGGTGGGTGGGGGGAGGGGGAAGGGGGGAAACTTTATTTCCTAGTCCCCACCTGGTCGGAGAGGCGGCTTCCCTCCGAGCTGCTTCTTCGCCCCTTCTTCACCCCTACCATCGGACTGGAGCGACGTCTCCTGTTGGGACCGGCCGGGACTACAGCTTAGGCGGCGGCACAGCGCTGGGACACCATCACGGAGCGGGCGATGCCTTACCGGGTCGCCGTGCGGTAAGCTCCAGAGTGCTGTGGCCGCCAACTCCAACATCCGAGGAGCTGTGGCTGAGGAGCCACGGGCGGCGCTGGATTTAGAACACCGCGGAGCCTGGGACCGAGATCGCCAGAGACGGAGCTCCAACCAGGCGCGGCCTGAGGACAACGGGTGCCGCGGTCTCCGGGGAGGAAGCGACCGCTCCAGACATTTCCAAGCGCTGAGGAGTGTTTCACCCGACGCCGGAGTTCCAGCATCCCGGTAAGAGGGCCTGAAAACATCGGACTGGCTGCGGAGGCCACAAATAGGCCCCGACCTCGGGTGGTCACAGAGGAACAGGCCTAAACTTTCTGATGTCTTTCCCACAGTGGAACATTTTGATTCTAAAATTATGTTGTATCATTTTTCTTATTTTTTAATTTTTCTATGGATATATGGAAACTTAATCATTTTCTTCTATGTAAAGCACTTTGGTTTCAACGCGAGTTGATTTAAACGTGCTATATAAATAAAATGTACTTACTTACTTACTATATCTGAGGAAGATATGCTGGCACTGGGAGAGAGTCCCACAGGAGGTTTATCCACTCGCTGGATGAGGGGGGGGGGGAACTTCATTGAAACTTACAGAATATTGAAAGGCTTGGATATAGTGGATGTGGAGAGGATGTTCCACCAGTGGGAGAGTCTAGGACTAGAGGTCACAGCCTCAGAATTAAAGGATGTTCCTTTAGGAAGTTGAGGAGGAATTTCTTTAGTCAGAGGGTGGTGAATCTGTGGAATTATTTGCCACAGAAGGCTGTGGAGGCCAAGTCAGTGGATATTTCTAAGGCATAGCTGCATAGATTCTTGATTAGTACAGGTGTCAGTAGTTATGGGAGAAGGCAGGTGAAGGGTGTTAGGAGGGTGAGATAGATCAGCCACGATTGAATGGCGGAGTAGAATCGATGGGCCAAATGGCCTAATTCTGCTCCTAGCACATGACCTTATGACCCTATAACCTTAACTAGTACCTGTCGTTCTTTGTTTCTGCTCCTGAAAATGTTGCCCCTCAGGTTCCTATAAAACTTTCACTTTAACCAATGCCTCTGGTTCTTGTCTACCCCGTCTAGTCACACTGCCCTCGTTTGGACCATATCACGGTGGCGCAGCGGTAGAGTTGCTGCCTTACAGCGCCAGAGACCCGGGTTCGATCCTGACTACGGGTGCTGTTTGCTCGTTCCTCCTGTGACCAGGTGGGTTTTCTCCGGGAGCTCCGGATTCCACCCACATTACAAAGACGTGCGTGCAGGTTTGTAGGTTAATTGCCTTCGTATAATTGTAGTTGTCCCTAGTGTTGTGTGTGTGTGGGATAGTTCTAGTGTCACTAGTAATTAGTGATCGCAGGTCAGCGCCGACTCGGTGGGCCGAAGGGCCTGTTTCCGTGCTGTATGTCTTAAATCTAAAGTCTAAATATCCCTCCAAGCTCTTTTAGGGTTTCATCTACAAAATAAAATCAAAAATAAAAATGGTATAGTGTTAAATGTACATTATTTCCATACAAATGCAATCACGGCAAATATTTTTATAATTGGACCAAAGATCCTATAGCGAGCAAGATAGATCACATCGACGAAAAACACGTCGTATGGTCATGGGCGGATTCATGGGTAATTTTCGGCCCCATTTCCGTAACCGGCTTCCGTCTCGCACCAAAGATCGTGTAGCGGAGCAAAGATACTAGTGCGGAGACGGAAGCCGGTTACGGAAACATCCTCGTAAAAATAAAAGTTCTTTGGGAAAATCTTCTCCTCATTTTCTGAATTATAATTTATTAACACAAACTGTTCCCGCAACGTTGATTACACTGCGAGTCAAGTCAGGTCGGGTTACTGAAATGGATGAAAAAAAGGCCACCGTTCCGCTCCGTTGCGTACTACACGTTCAGCCCATTGCATTTAGCAGGAGTGGTCTCTCTTGATTGGAACCAACTAATTTAATTAGCATGACAATGTTTTAAATCAACTTCATGTGTTGAATTAGCGTGTGATTTGAATGAACTGACTTGAAAGTGAAAGTTGATTATAAATAATTGTTCTAAATTATTCTTTGTTCTTTCATCTGTTCTAAGTGATTGTTGTTCAGTAAATCTCTTGCTATAATGTGACCTTCACACAAGGGAAGAAGAAATCTTCTGGTGTCATCTTTACGGGACCAACTAGGGGCGGCCCTGTGGCGCAGCGGTAGAGTTGCTGCCTGACAGCGCTTGCAGCGTCGCAACCATGGTTCGATCCCGACTACGGGTGCTGTATGTACGGAGTTTGTACGTTCTCCCCGTGACCGTGTGGGTTTTCTCCGAGATCTTCGGTTTTCCTCCACACTCCAGAGACGTGCAAGTTTGTAGATTAATTGGCTTGGTGTAAATGTAAATTGTCCCTAGTGTGTGTGTGTGCGGGGATCGCCGGGCGGCGCGGACCCCGGTGGGCCGAGGGGTCAGTTTCCGCGCTGTACAGTATCTCTAAACAGTCAATGAGAAAAAATATGTACAAATCCAGAATCAACAAATTTACCCCCTGGGTAGGCAACATTACCCCTGGAGGTAAATTTAGCCCAGGTTGGGAAGCTTGCTCTTAAACTAAACTAACTAAACTAAACTAACTAAACTAAACTAAACTAAACTAAACTAAACTCTACGACTCTATGTATGTCGTTGATTGCTGCCAATGAAGAACAAGGACGTGTACGGGTTAGTATGGCTGTCGGAGGGGGGGGGGGGGGTGGGGGGAGGAGGCAGGAGAACGAGGTTGGGAGTGAAGGATAGATCATGATTGAATGGCGGAGTAGACTTGATGGGCCGATGGCTTATGAACTGATGAAGTTTCTAATTTGAGGCAGGACATTCTTGCTATTGAGGGAGTGCAGCGTAGGTTTACAAGGTTAATTCCCGGGATGGCGGGACTGTCATATGCTGAGAGAATGGAGCAGCTGGGCTTGTATACTCTGGAGTTTAGGAGGTTTCGAGGGGTTCTCATTGAGACATATAAGATTGTTATGGGCTTGGACACACGCTAGAGGCAGGAAACATGTTCCCGATGTTGGGGGAGTCCAGAACCAGGGGCCACAGTTTAAGAATAAGGAGTAAGCCATTTAGACGGAGACCGAGGAAACACTTTTTTTCACAGAGATTGGTGAGTCTGTGGAATTCTCTGCCTCAGAGGGCGGTGGAGGCAGGTTCTCTGGATGCTTTCAAGAGAGAGCTAGATAGGGCTCTTAAAAATAGTGGAGTCGGATATGGGGAGAAGGCAGGAACGGGGTACTGATTGGGGATAATCAGCCATGATCACATTGAATGGCGGTGCTGGCTTGAAGGGTCACAATGGCCTACTCCTGCACCTATTGTCTATTGTCTATTGTCTATTGAAGTGCAGGTGGTGGAGTCTGGAGCAAAACGCAAAGTACTGGAGGAACTCAACCGGTCGGGAAGAACCGGTCGGGAAGAGTGAAGTCTTTTTCAAAGGGTCCTGATCCGAAAAAGGCCGTCTGTCCATTCCCTCCGCAGATGCTGCCTATACCCTTACCTTGACCATCTACACCTCACGCTGCCTCGGCAAGGCCAGAGCATAATCAAGGACCAGTCTCACCCCAGTCACTCCCTCTTCTCCCCTCCCCCTTTGACAAGAGGTACAGAAGTGTGAAAACGCACACCTCCAGATTCGGGGACAGTTCCTTCCCAGCTGTTATGAGGCAACTGAACCATCATCTCACCAACTAGAGAACTTCATAAGTAATATGAGTAGAATTAGGCCATTCAGCCCTTGAGCCCTCTACTCCGTCATTCAATCATGGCTGATCTATCTCTCCCTCCTAACCTCATTCTCCTGCCTTCTCCCCATAACCTCTGACACCCGTACTAATCAAAAATCTATCTCTGCCTTAAAAATATCCACTGACTTGGTTTCTACAGCCTTCTGAGGCACTGAATTCCACAGATTCGCCACCCTAAGATTGCCACTAAAGCAATGAGCTCTCCATATCCACTCTAAGCCTTTCATTATCCTGTATGTTTCAATGTGGTCCCCCCCCCCTCATTCTTCTACACTCCAGCGAGTACAGGCCCAGCGCCGACAAAC
Source organism: Leucoraja ocellata (assembly GCA_036785375.1). Classification (NCBI taxonomy): domain Eukaryota; kingdom Metazoa; phylum Chordata; class Chondrichthyes; order Rajiformes; family Rajidae; genus Leucoraja; species Leucoraja ocellata. The sequence goes on from JAWMAR010003482.1 coordinate 18,226, forward strand.
ACTCATCATATGTTAACCCACTCATTCCTGGGATCATTCGTGCAAAGTGGACCCTGTCCAGAGCAAGCACATCAGATATGGTGCCCAAAAGTCACAGCACTCCAAATGTGGCCCTTACCAGTGTCTTATAGAGTCTCAGCATTACATCCCTGTTTTTTTAATATACAACCCTCTTGAAATAAATGCTAGCATTGAGTTTGCTTGTTTTGCAGATTAACTTTTTGGGAATCCTGCACCCAGCACTCCCAAGTCCCCTTGTGCCTCTGATTTCTGGATTTTCTCCCCATTTAGAAAATAGTCTGTGATAAGGCCAGTCATATGCAGGTCAGGGTACAATGCATTTATTAAAGTCTACTCACAGGATACTTCAGCATGGTGTTACAGCAAGCTTATGCTTAGGAGACCTAAACAGCAACCTCTGGTGACCTTGCCCGCCACCCAAGGTTTCCATGAGGTCACGGAGGTTTTGGTCACTCTCCCTAACGGTCGAAAGTGTTTTCCGCGTGGGCGAGGCTTCATCTAGGTCGCTGCTACTCCAGCATTTTGAGTCCATCTTCGGTTTAAACCAGCATCTGCAGTTCCTTCCTCCTCATAGTGAATTCATATGTGGTAGTTCTTCAAATATATTGAGTGACTTCTTTCTAATGACTCTGGTCACATACCAAATGAGCTATTGAAATGTATTTAATCCTAGTGTGTTCAGGGGTATAAAGATAGCGCAGTCAGGGGATACGGGGAGAAGGCAGGAACGGGGTACTGATTGGGGATGATCAGCCATGATCACATTGAATGGCGGTGCTGGCTCGAAGGGCCGAATGGCCTACTCCTGCACCTATTGTCTATTGAACGGAGGATTTGCGGAGGGAAGCGGTCTCCACGGAGAGGGATGGGGATGGGAAGATGTGACTCTTCTTCGGACTTCTCTGGAGAAAAGGAATGGACGACTGAGGAAGGGTCTTGACCTGAAACGTCGCCCATTGCTTTTCTCCAGAGATGCTGCCTCACCCGCTGAGTTACTCTAACATTGTGTGACAACCTTACAAACCTGTACGTCTTTGGAGTGCGGGAGGAAACCGGAGCACCCGGAGAAAACCCATGTTTTGTCACGGGGAGAACGTACAAACTCCGTACAGACAGCACCTGACAGAACCCAGGTCTCTGGTGCAGTTTGCTCGACAAAGCCCCTGTCCCACTTAGGAGACCTAAACAGCGACCTCTGGTGACCTTGCCCGCCACCCAAGGTTTCCATGAGGTCACCGGAGGTTTTGGTCACTCTCCCTAATGGTCGAAAGTGGTTTCCGCGGTGGTCGAGGCTTCATCTAGGTCGCTGCTATTTCTTCATCATGATTTAAAACCGGCCTCGACTAAAAATAGGTTGCCGTTTTAAAATCGATCATTTTTAGTCGCAGGTCTAGTCAAAGCCGGTTTTCTTCATATTCGAGGAAGGTTTTCAACATATGTGTGGGAGGTGGTAAGAGGTTGCAGGTCATCTCGAACTTGATTTTTTTTTGGGTGGTGGGCAAGGTCACCAGAGGTTGCTGTTTAGGTCTCCCAAGTGGGACAGGGGCTTTAGCAACCACTCAGACCAAATTACATGAACTGACTCCTGATAATATAAACTGCATAGTTGGCGGAGCTCTACTAACAAGCACCACAACTGATTAGTAAGAAGTAACCAATCTACATCTCAGACGCGGATTTATACTGCACGGGTGCCGGACGGGTCTGTAGGCCACCCCTTAGATGTCACTCTCCATCCTAATGAAGAACTCAACCATTTTATGGTCACTCTTGCCCAAGGGGCCACGCACAACAAGACTGCTAACTAACCCTTCCTCATTACTCAATACCCAATCTAGAATAGCCTGCTCTCTCGTTGGTTCCTCTACATGTTGGTTTGGAAAACTATCCCGCATACATTCCAAGAAATCCTCTTCCTCAGCACCCCTGCCAATTTGATTCACCCAATCTATATGTAGATTGAAGTCACCCATTATAACTGTTTTACCTTTGTTGCACGCATTTCTAATTTCCTGTTTGATGCCATCCCCAACTCCGCTACTACTGTTAGGTGGCCTGTACACAACTCCCACTAGCGTTTTCTACCCCTTAGTGTTTCGCAGCTCTACCCATATCGATTCCACATCCTCCAAGCAATGTCCTTCCTTTCACAGAGAGTGGTGAATCTCTGGAACTCTCTGCCACAGAGGGTAGTTGAGGCCAGTTCATTGGCTATATTTAAGAGGGAGTTAGATGTGGCCCTTGTGGCCAAGGGGATCAGAGGGTATGGAGAGAAGGCAGGTACGGGATACTGAGTTGGATGATCAGCCATGATCATATTAAATGGCGGTGCAGGCTCGAAGGGCCGAATGGCCTACTCCTGCACCTAATTTCTATGTTTCTATGTTTCTATTGCGTTAATCTGCTCTCTAACCAGCAACGCTACCCCACCTCCTTTCCCTTTTCTGTCTATCCCTCCTGAATATTAAATATCCCTAGATGTTCAGCTCCCAGCCTTGGTCACCCTGGAGCCATGTCCCCGTGATCCCAACTATATCATAGTCATTAATCTGCACATTCAACTCATCCACCTTATTACGAATACTCCTTGCATTGAGACACAAAGCCTTCAGGCTTGTTTTACAACACTCTTACCCTTATACAATTATGTTGAAACGTGGCCCTTTTTTATTTTTTGCCCTGGTTTTGTCTGCCTGCCACTTTTACTTTTCACCTTGCTACCTATTGCTTCTACCCTCATTTTACAGCCCTCTGTCTCTACGCTCACACATTTAAGAAACCCTTTCCCTTTAACTCCATCCTCAACTATCCCATTCGACACCCCACCCCCCTTATTCAGTTTAAAACCACCCGTGTAGCAGTGGCAAACCTGCCTGCCAGAATGCTGGTCCCCCACCTGTTAAGATGCAATCCGTCCCTTTTGTACAGTTCCCCCTTACTCCAAAACAGATCCCAGTGATCTAAGAATCTAAATCCCTGCCCCGTGCACCAGTTCCTCAGCCACACATTCAGGTCCCGTATCTCCCTGTTCCTGTTCTCGCCAGCACGGGGAACTGGAAGCAAACCGGACATAACAACCCTGGAGGTCCTGCTTTTCACCATTATTCCGAGCTCTCTGAAGTCACGCTGCAGAATATTCATCCCCTTCTTTCCGACATCGTTTGTGCCGACATGCACTACCACTTCCGGCTGTCTATTGTCTATTGTCAGCCAAGATCACAGTGAATGGGGGTGCTGGCTTGACGGGCAGAATGGCCTACTCCTGCATCTATTGTCTATTGTCTATAAAATCAATGCCCCCAAGTCTGTAGTTTCGGAGCCTGTTTGGGAGGTTGTGGTGTTTAATAGCCTGATGGTTGCAGGGAAGAAGCTGCTGCTGAACCTGGTCCTCTGTCACTTCACGTATAATTAACATGCTGGAGGCTAGTCCCTTGAGTGACTGGCTTCGTCACAAAGAACACTTGCATGAGATTTATTAAACGTACTTGTTGCCATTCATTCGCTTGGTTCAACATCCATAACCAAAACTCCGACACAATTCCCTGAATCTACCCTCTGGGATGCTCAAAGTGAAGCCGATGTATTTTTCATTAATTGCGAATCTACCACAGCCTCCGCCTTGCTCAAATGTGCTATTCTCTCTCCCAGAGGGAACTGCTGCCAATGCACTTCATCAAAGCCATACTCGCAGCACGAATGCAATTAAATATGTAGCGCATTGCCCCGTGCACAGAGCGGTCGCTAAAGACGACGGTGTGTGTCTTCAAGGTCATCCAACTTGCCTCTGTGTGGGGGGAGGGGGAGATAGAAAATAGGCGCAGGAGGAGGCCATTTGGCCCTTTGAAACTGCACCGCCATTCACTGTGATCATGGCTGATCGTCCACAATCCGCTGGCCTCCTAGAGCTCTATCTAACTCTCTTTTAAATACACCCAGTGACTTGGCCTCTACTGCCTTCTGCGGCAGAAAATTAAGAATAAGGGGTAAGCCATTTAGAACGGAGATGAGGAACACTTTTTCACGCAGAAAGTTGTGAGTCTGTGGAATTCTCTGCCTCAGAGGGCGGTGGAGGCCGGCTCTCTGGATGCTTTCAAGAGAGAGCTTGATAGGGCTCTTAAAGATAGCGGAGACAGGGGATAAGGTGAGGAGGCAGGAACGGGGTACTGATTGGGGATGATGAGCCATGATCACATTGAATGGCGGTGCTGGCTCGACGGGCCGAATGGCCTCCTCATGCACCTATTTTCTATTGTCTATAATTCCACAAATTTACAACTCTCTGGGTGAAAAGGTTTCTTCACATCTCAGTTATATATGGCCTTTGCTTTATCCTTAGACTGTGGCCCCTGGTTCTGGACTCCCCCATCATTGCAAACATTTTTCATACATCTAGCTTGTCCTGTCCTTTTATAATTTATATATTTCTATAAGATTTCCTCTCATCCTTCTAAATTCCCGTGAATACAAGCCCTTTTTTCCAGTCTTTCCTCATATGAACAGCCCCGCCATCCCGGGGATTAACCTCGTGAACCTACGCTGCACTGCCTCAATGGCCAGGATGTCCTTCCTCAAATTAGGGTCGTAGGAGAGTTTTTTGAAAATTAGAAGATAGTCACGAAAAGCTGGAGCAACTCAGCGACTCAGCCAGCATCTATGGAGAAAAGGAGTAGGTGACATTTCGAGTCAGGACCCTTCTTCAGACTGAGAGTCAGGTGAAAGGAAAACGAGTTTATAACTTATAGGCAGTGAAGAAAGCGAATGGTATGTTAGCTTTCATAGCAAAAGGATTTGAGTATAGGAGCAGGGAGGTTCTACTGCAGTTGTACAGGGTCTTGGTGAGACCACACCTGGAGTATGGCGTACAGTTTTGGTCTCCAAATCTGAGGAAGGACATTATTGCCATAGAGGGAGTGCAGAGAAGGTTCACCAGACTGATTCCTGGGATGTCAGGACTGTCTTATGAAGAAAGACTGGATAGACTTGGTTTATACTCTCTAGAATTTAGGAGATTGAGAGGGGATCTTATAGAAACTTACAAAATTCTTAAGGGGTTGGACAGGCTAGATGCAGGAAGATTGTTCCCGATGTTAGGGAAGTCCAGGACAAGGGTCACAGCTTAAGGATAAGGGGGAAATCCTTTAAAACCGAGATGAGAAGAACTTTTTTCACACAGAGAGTGGTGAATCTCTGGAACTCTCTGCCGCAGAGAGTAGTTGAGGCCAGTTCATTGGCTATATTTAAGAGGGAGTTAGATGTGGCACTTGTGGCTAAGGGGATCAGGGGGTATGGAGAGAAGGCAGGGATGGGATACTGAGTTGGATGATCAGCCATGATCATATTGAATGGCGGTGCAGGCTCGAAGGGCCGAATGGCCTACTCCTGCACCTAATTCTATGTTTCTATGTTTCTATAGGAGTAGAATTATGTCATTCGGCCCATCGAGTCTACTCTGACATTCAATCATGGCTGATCTCTGCCTCCTAATCCCATTTTCCTGCCTTCTCCCCATAACCCTTGACATCCGCCCTTATCAAGTATCTATCTCTGCCTTAAAAAAATATTCATTGACTTGGCCTCCACAGCCCTCTGTGGGCAATGAGTTCCACAGATTAACTACCTTCTGACTAAAGAAGTTCCTCCTCACCTCCTCACTAAAAGAGCACCCTTTAATTCTGAGGATATGATCTCTGGTCCTAGAACCAGGGGCCCCAGTTTAGGAATAAGGAGTAAGCCATTTTAGAACGGAGACGAGGAAACACTTTTTCGCACAGAGAGTGGTGAGTCTGTGGAATTCTCTGCCTCAGAGGGCGGCGGAGGCCGGTTCTCTGGATACTTTCAAGAGAGAGCTAGATAGGGCTCTTAAAGATGGCGGAGTCAGGGGGTATGGGGAGAAGGCAGGAAAGGGGTACTGATTGGGGATGATCAGCCATGATCACATTGAATGGCAGTGCTGGCTTGGGCTAAATGGCCAACTCCTGCACCTATTCTCTATTGCCTATTGAAGCAGATAGCAGCTCAGGACTGCTCTCGAGTTGTTGATAGGGTGGTTCAGTTGCCTGATAACAGCTGGAAAGGAACTGTCCCTGAATCTGGAGGAACTATATTCTGTACATTTGTATCTTCCCCTTAGCTCTATCAATTATACTGAAGTTTTGATTGAAGATATTTACGTACTGCTATAACTGACCTGATAGCACACATAAAGGGCCTGTCCCACTTACGCAACCGTTACATGTTGAAAATTCAGCGGTGACCAGAAAGACGCTCCGGACTCTTTGGAGACCTCTCACGACCATACAGGCGACCCCTGAAGAAGGGTTTCGGCCCGAAACGTTGCCTATTTCCTTCGCTCCATAGATGCTGCTGCACCCGCTGAGTTTCTCCAACATTTTTCTGCACCTCTGGCGACATGTCGCGGGTGACCTCTCACGACCATAGGAGACCTCTCATGACCTCTCACGACCTATCACACATCGCGGCAGTCGCCTATAAAGATCGCGTAAGTGAGACAGGCCCTTAATAATGCTTTCCATTGTACCTCTCTCTGTACATACAATAGGCCTAGACCTAAATTTAAACTAATAAATCTTTCTTTTCCCCCATCTACAATCAGACCCAACCCAAAATATGTTCATGGGAGTCACGGTGGCGCAGCGGTAGAGTTGCTGCCTTACAGCGAATGCAGCGCCGGAGACCCGGGTTCGATCCCGACTACGGGTGCTGTCTGTACGGAGTTTGCACGTTCTCCCCGTGACCTGTTTGGGTTTTCTCCAAGATCTTCGGGTTTCCTCCCACACTCCAAAGACGTACAGGTTTGTAGGTTAATTGGCTTGGAATAAGTACAAAATTGTCCCTAGTGTGTGTAGGATTATGTCCCTGTCCCACTTAGGAAACCTGAACGGAAACCTCTGGAAAACCTCTGCGCCCCTCCCAAAGTTTCCGTGTGTTTCCCAGAGGTTCCCGGAGGTTTTTGTCAGTCTCCCTACCTGCTTCCACTACCTGCAACCTCCGGCAACCACCTGCAACCTCCGGGAACCGCACGGAAACCTTGGGTGGGGCGCAAAGTCTCCAGAGGTTTTGTAAGTGGGACAGGGGCATTAATGTGCGGGGATCGCTAGTCAGTGCAGACTTTGCGGGCTGAACGACCTATTTCCGTGCTATATCTTTAAACTAAACTAAACTAAACTAAACTAAACTAAACCAAAGTTCATAAGACATAGCAGAATTAGGTCATTCAGCCCATCAAGTCTAATCCACCATTTCAATCATGCCCCCTCATCCACATTCCTCCTGCCTTCTCCGCATGACACCCGTACTAATCAAGGAAATATGCCACCTATCCAGAGATGTTCTCCAGAGATGCTGCCTGACCTGCTGAGTTACTCCAGCACTTTGTGTCCTTCTTTGTAAACCAGCATCTGCAGTTCTTTGTTTCAAAACCTAAACCTAATGTACTTAAATGTAAATATGCATAGTAATATCTGGTCTGACTGGCTAGCATGCAAAACAAAGCTTTTACCTGCACCTCGGTACATGTGACATTAATAAACCTAAACCATCTGCTTTTACAGGTGTTTTTAATAGATAATAACGCAGCTATGATAGGGAAGTGTTGGGAGTTATATGATGTAATAATAATATTAATAATAAATTTTATTTATGGGCGCCTTTCAAGAGTCTCAAGGACACCGTACAAAACTTTAGCAGGTAGAGGAAAAACATGTAAGGGGAATGAAATAAATAGTAGAGACATGACTAGTACACAAAGTAAAGACGGAATACAATTCAAAACACAATATGAGGCAATTAATGCACAGATGAAAAGGGAGGGGGACATGGGGCTAAGGATAGGCAGAGGTGAAGAGATGGGTCTTGAGGCGGGACTGGAAGATGGTGAGGGACACGGAATTGCGGATCAGTTGGGGGAGGGAGTTCCAGAGCCTGGGAGCTGCCCTGGAGAAGGCTCTGTCCCCAAAACTGCGGAGGTTGGACTTGTGGATGGAGAGGAGACCGGCTGATGTGGATCTGAGGGACCGTGAGGGTTGGTAGGGGAAGAGGAGGTCAGTGAGATATGGGGTTACTGGCTAATGTACTGTACTGTATTGTAATGTAATGTACTGGCTAATCTTTATATCCCATCAATTATCCCCATCATTACGGCATTATTCTTTTTGAGAGGGATTTTATTGTGCACTAGTTGCCTGCAGTATTTAGTTTAGTTTAGAGATACAGCTCGGAAACAGGCCCTTCGGCCCACCGAGTCCGTGCCGACCAGCGATCCCCGCACTCCAACACTGTCTTACACACACACACACACATACACACTAGAGACAATTTTTTCATTAATACCGAGCCAATGAACCTACAAACCTGTACGTCTTTGGAGGGTGGGAGGAAACCGAAGATCTCGGAGAAAGCCAAGAAGGTCAGGGGGAGAACGTACAAACTCCGTACAGACAGCGCCCGTAGTCGGGATCGAACCCGGGTCCCTGGCGCTGTAAGGCAGTAGGTCTACCGCTGCGCCACCGTGCTGCCACCATGTTCCTTATTGTACAACAATGAGGGCTTAACTTAGAGATCCCGTGTGGAAATAGACCCTTCAGCCCACGTGTCTACATCGACTATTGATCGCATGTTCACACATGTTCCAACACGCTGGGCACAATTTACAGAAGCCAATTAACCTACAAACCTGTACGCCTTTGGATTGTGGAGGAAACCAGAGCACCAGGAGGAAACCCACGCAGGTCACAGGGAGAACTTTCAAGAGAGAGTGTTCGATTTAGCTCTTGGGGCTAAAGGAATCAAGGGATATGGGGAAAAAGCAGGGGGGGGTTACTGATTGTAGATGATCAGCCATGATCACATTGAATGGCGGTGCTGGCTCGAAGGGCCGAATGGCCTACTCCGGCGACCTACTCAAAATTATGGAAGACAGCCTCTGTCTTTGTAGCATCTTGTACTGCATGTAGGAATAGACAATAGACAATAGGTGCAGGAGTAGGCCATTTGGCCCTTCGAGCCAGCATCGCCGTTCAATGTGATCATGGCTGATCATCCCCAATCTGTGTGCCTATATAGAAGGTAGACAAAAACGCTGGAGAAACTCAGCGGGAGAGGCAGCATAGATACATAGATACATAGAAAATAGGTGCAGGAGTAGGCCATTCGGCCCTTCGAGCCCGCACCGTCATTCAATATGATCATGGCTGATCATCCAACTCAGTATCCCGTACCTGCCTTCTCACCATACCCCCTGATCCCTTTAGCCACTAGGGCCACATCTAACTCCCTCTTAAATATACCCAATGAACCGTGGCCTCGACTACCCTCTGTGGCAAATTCGGCGGGACAGGCATCTATGGAGCGTAGGAATAGGTGACGTTTCGGATCTAGACCCTTCCTCAGTCTGAGCCGAAACGTCACCAATTCCTTTGCTCCATGGATGCTGCCTCACCCGCTGAGTTTCGCCAGCATTTTTGTCTACCTACGATTTCTCCAGCATCTGCCTGCAGTGTTCTTCCTTAAACACTGTGTGTGTGTCTGTAGAAATCGGCCTCAAGCAAAACATTTTTTTGCAGCAGCTTATTAACACGTTTGGCGGGAATTGCCTTGGGAGTAATTCTGCCTTTGGGCTCAGAGGTTGCTTGGAACAGTAAGGCGCTAATTGGTTGGCAACCATCAATTTCCACCTGTCACTAACTATTTGCCGTGCACGGCTTACGTTCTTATCACCTTCCCTGCTGGAGATTTGTTTTCATCTGTGATTTTCTCCGGTCAAGTCCTGGTGTTGTTCAAACGCCTGTGTGCTCCCAAACAGATCAAATCAACAGTTCCTTATATTTCTTATAGAAACGTACAAAATTCTTAAGGGGTTGGACAGGCTAGATGCAGGAAGATTGTTCCCGATGTTGGGGAAGTCCAGGACAAGGGGTCACAGTTTAAGGATAAGGGGGAAATCTTTTAGGACCGAGATGAGAAAAACATTTTTCACACAGAGAGTGGTGAATCTCTGGAATTCCCTGCCACAGAGGGTAGTTGAGGCCAGTTCATTGGCTATATTTAAGAGGGAGTTAGATGTGGCCCTTGTGGCTAAGGGGATCAGGGGGTATGGAGAGAAGACAGGAACAGGATACTGAGTTGGATGATCAGCCGTGATCATATCGAATGGCCAAATGGCCTACTCCTTCACCTATTTTCTATGTTTCTATGTCTATGTTTCTAACAGCGTTTGATCAGCAGATGTCACAGCCTTTGTTGGGCAAGAAGGAACTGCAGATACACAAAAATGCTGGAGAAACTCAGCGGGTGCAGCAGCATCTATGGAGCGAAGGAAATAGGTAACGTTTCAAAGAAGGGTTTCGGCTCGAAACATTGCCTATTTCCTTCGCTCCATAGATGCTGCTGCACCCGCTGAGTTATTCCAGCTGTTTTGCATACCTTCAATTTTCCAGCATCAGCAGTTCCTTCTTAAACAAGGAACTGCAGATGTTGGTTTATATACCGAAGGCGGACACAAAGTGCTGGAGTAACTCGGCAGGACAGGCAGCATCACTGGAGAGAAGGAATGGGCAACGTTTGGGGTTCAATCTTCTTCAGATCGGTCCTGAGAAAACTCTAAATCTGACCCATCCATGTACCAGTCTAAATGTTTCTTAAATGCTGTGATAGTCCCAACCTCAACTACCTCCACCGGCAGCTCGTTCCATACACCCACCAACCTTGTGTAGAAAGGTTACCCCTCAGATTCCCATTAAATCATTCCCCCCCCCCACCCTCACCTTAAACCTATGTCCAGAAGCAGGGGCCCCAGTTTAAGAATAAGGAGTAAGCCATTTAGAACAGAGATGATGAAACACTTTTCTCACAGAGCGTGGTGAGTCTATGGGATTCTCTGCCTCAGAGGGCGGTGGAGGCCGGTTCTCTGGATGCTTTCGAGAGAGAGCTAGATAGGGCTCTTAAAAATAGTGGAGTCAGGGGATATGGGGGGGAAGGCAGGAACAGGGTACTGATTGGGGATGATCAGCCATGATCACATTGAATGGCGGTGCTGGCTCGAAGGGCCGAATGGCCTACTCCTGCACCTATTGTCTATTGTCTATTGAAACGTCGCCCATTCCTTCTCTCCAGAGATGATGCCTGTCCCGCCGAGTTACTCCAGCATTTTGAGTCCATCTTTGGTTTAAACCAGCAGTTCCTTCCTTCTCATATTGAATTCATATGTGGTAGTTCTTCAAATATATTGAGTGACTCCTTTCTGTTCCTAATGACTCTGGTCACATACCAAATGAGCAATTGAAATGTATTTGATCCTAGTGTGTTCAGGGGTATAAACCTGAACCTAGCTGATTCGAATTGAATGGTCTGTCTAAAGCTTTGAAGCCTGGAGGCAAAGTGGCCAATGTTAATGCAGGTAAAATGAGAGACATGTCAATGCAATTATACATGGTTCAACAGAATAGGTGCTTTCAACCTGAAGGAGATAATACGTTTAATAACCATGCTAAAATGAAGATTGTGCTGCTACCAGTGTTACACTTATTTTTCACTGTTCAGTTATCCATTAGAGTTACAGCCTAGCAAAGTGCTACTGCATTGAATGATTACATGAAACTTTATATCACATGTCATGTGTCACAGTGATATTCTTTGTTTGGCGAGCCATACACACGGCATGCAAAGAGTCGCCACGTATTGGTGTCACGGTGGAGCAGCGGTAGAGTTGCTGCCTAACAAAGCCCCTGTCCCACTTAGGAGACCTAATCAGCAGCCTCTGGTGAACTTGTGAAGAAAGCTAACGGAATGTTGGCCTTCATAACAAGAGGATTTCAGTATAGGAGTAGAGAGGTTCTTCTGCAGTTGTATAGGGCTCTGGTGAGGCCACATCTGGAGTATTGTGTACAGTTTTGGTCTCCTAATTTGAGGAAGGACATCCTTGTGATTGAAGCAGTGCAGCGTAGGTTCACGAGATTGATCCCTGGGATGGCGGGACTGTCATATGAGGAAAGATTGAAAAGACTAGGCTTGTATTCACTGGAGTTTAGAAGGATGAGGGAGAAATCTTAGAGAAACATATAACATTATAAAAGGACTGGACAAGCTAGATGCAGGAAAAATGTTCCCAATGTTGGGCAAGTCCAGAACCAGGGGCCACAGTCTTAGAATAAAGGGGAGGTCATTCAAGACTGAGGTGAGAAAAAACTTTTTAACCCAGAGAGTTGTGAATTTATGGAATTCCCTGCCACAGAGGGCAGCGAGGCCAAGTCACTGGGGGATTTAAGAGAGAGTTAGATAGAGCTCTAGGGGCTAGTGGAGTCAGGGGATATGGGGAGCAGGCAGGCACGGGTTATTGATAGGGGATGATCAGCCATGATCCCAATGAATGGCGGTGCTGGCTCGAAGGGCCGAATGGCCTCCTCCTGCACCTATTGTCTATGTTTCTATGTTTCTATGCCCACCACCCAAAAAAAAATCAAGTTCGAGGTGACCCGCAACCTCCTACCACCTCCCACACATATGTTGAAAACCTTCCTCGACTATGAAGAGAACCGGCTTTGACTAGACCTGCGACTAAAAAATGATTGTATGACAACCTATTTTTAGTCGAGGCCGTTTTAATCACGATGAAAAAATAGCAGCAACCTAGACGAAGCCTCGATCACCGCGGAAACCACTTTCGACCATTAGGGAGAGTGACCAAAACCTCCGGTGACCTCATGGAAACCTTGGGTGGCGGGCAAGGTCACCAGAGGTCGCCGCTTAGGTCTCCTAAGTGGGACAGGGGCTTTGTAGTGCAAACTGCACCAGAGACCTGGGTTCTGTCAGGCGCTGTCTGTACGGAGTTTGTACGTTCTCCCCGTGACAAAACATGGGTTTTCTCCGGCTGCTCCGGTTTCCTCCCGCACTCCAAAGACGTACAGGTTTGTAAGGTTGTCACACAATGTTAGAGTAACTCAGCGGGTGAGGCAGCATCTCTGGAGAAAAGCAATGGGCGACGTTTCAGGTCAAGACCCTTCCTCAGTCGCCCATTCCTTCTCTCCAGAGAAGTCTGAAGAAGAGTCACATCGTCCCATCCCCATCCCTCTCCGTGGAGACCGCTTCCCTCCGCAAATCCTCCGTTCAATAGACAATAGACAATGGGTGCAGGAGTAGGCCATTCGGCCCTTCGAGCCAGCACCGCCATTCAATGTGATCATGGCTGATCATCCCCAATTAGTACCCCGTTCCTGGCTTCTCCCCATATCCCTGACTCCGCTATCTTTAAGAGCCCTATCTAGCTCTCTCTTGAAAGTATCCAGCGAACCTGCCTCCACCGCCCTCTGAGGCAGAGAATTCCACAGACTCACCACTCTCTGTTTCCTTTAATCCCTTTCCCACCCAATCCACCTGCTACATGGACTTAGCACGCGTAGAAACGTGGGCAAACACGCATTGGTACACAGAAGGTACACCAAAGAAGACTGGGCTTTCCTTATGATTGCATCAGTGTGCTGGGTCCAGAACAGATCTCCAAGGATATTCACGACCACTGCGCACCTGCAGAGGTTCAAGAGAGTCTTCCGGGACAAAGCAATTCTCCTCAATCTTCGCAATAACCAACCTGATCTCCCGATGGCTCAGTACTTCAACTCCCTCTCCCATTCCGAATCTGACCTTTCTGTCCTGGGCCTCCTCCATGGCCAGAGTGAGTCCCACCGCAAATTGGAGGAGCAGCATCTCATATTCCGCTTGGGCAGTTTACACCCCAGCGGCATGAACATTGACGTCTCCAATTTCAGGTAGTCCCTGCTTTCTCCCTCCTTCCCCTCCCCTTCCCAGCTCTCCCACAGCCCACTGTCTCCGCCTCTTCCTTTCTTCTTCCCGCCCCCCCCCCCCACCCAACATCAGTCTGAAGACAATCTCGACGCGAAACGTCGCCTATTCCTTCTCTCCATAGATGCTGCCTCACTCGCTGAGTGTCTCCAGCATTTTTGTCCACCTCCTCAGTCCTCTAATCAGTCATTGAGTCTCTCGCAATCATATATATTGGTTCCTTCCTGAATACAAAATGCACGCAGTAATTGGGAGAACCTGCATACTCCACACAGAGAGCACCTGCGGTCTGGACCAACTCCAGCTCACTGTCTCCTACATTTGGCCCTCAAGTGTTCATTCAACCTCTATATCTTAAGGCGCTGGGTGGCACGGTGGCGCAGCGGTAGAGTTGCTGCCTCACAGCGCCAGAGACCCAGGTTCGATCCTGGGGACAGGGTACTGACATGGATAGAAAATTTGTTGGCAGACAGGAAACAAAGAGTAGGGATTAAGGGGTCCCTTTCAGACTGGCAGGCAGTGACTAGTGGGGTACCGCAAGGCTCTGTGCTGGGACCGCAGCTATTTACAATACACATTGATGATTTAGATGAAGGAATTAAAAGTAACATTTGCAAATTTGCAGATGACACAAAGCTGGGTGGCAGTGTGAACGGTGAGGTGGATGCTATGAGGATGCAGGGGTGACTTGGACAGGTTGGGTGAGTGGGCAGATGCATGGCAGATGCAGTTTAACGCAGATAAATGTGAGGTTATCCGCTTTCTGTCAAAAACATGAAGACAGATTATTATCTGAATGGCGTCAAGTTGGGAAAAGGGGAAGTACAACGGGATCTGGGGGTCCTTGTTCATCAGTCACTGAAAGCAAGCATGCAGGTACAACAGGCAGTGAAGAAAGCGAATGGCATGTTGGCCTTCATAACAAGAGGAGTTGAGTATAGAAGCAAAGAGATCCTCCTGCAGTTGCACAGGGCCCTAGTGAGACCACACTTGGAGTATTGTGTGCAGTATTGGTCTCCAAATTTGAGGAAGGACATTCTTGCTATTGAGGGAGTGCAGTGTAGATTTACATGGTTAATTCCCGGGATGGCGGGACTGTCATATGTTGATAGAATGGAGCGGCTGGGCTTGTACACTCTGGAATTTAGAAGGATGAGAGGGATTCTCATTGAAACATATAAGATTATTAAGGGCTTGGACACGCTAAACACAGGAAACATGTTCCCAATGTTGGGGAGTCGAGAACCAGGGGCCACAGTTTAAGAATAAGGGGTAGGCCATTTAGAACGGAGGAAAAACATTTTCACAGAGAGGCTTGTGAATCTGCGGAATTCTCTGCCTCAGAAGGTAGTGGAGCCAATTCTCTAGTGATTTCAAGAGAGTTAGATAGAGCTCTTTAAGATAGTGGAGTCAGGAGATATGGGGAGAAGGCAGTAACAGGGTACTGATTGTGGATGATCAGTCATGATTAAAGTGAATGGCGGTGCTGGCTCGAAGGGCCGAATGGCCTATTCCGGCACCTATTGTCTATTGTCTATTGTCTGACTACGGGTGCTGTCTGTACTGAGTTTGCACGTTCTCCCCGTGACCTGCGTGGGTTTTCTCCGAGATCTTAGGTTTTCTTCCACACTCCAAGGACGAACAGGTTTGTAGGTTAATTGGCTTGGTGTAAAATGTAAATTGTCCCCAGTGTGTGTAGGATAGTGTTAATGTGTGCGAATCGCTGGTCGGCACAGAGTCGGTGGGCCGAAGGGCCTGTTTCCGTGCAGTGTTTCGAAACTAAACAAAACTAAAAAAGGACGCACCATTAGAGAGGAGATGAGGAGGAATTTCTTTAGTTAGAGGGTGGTGAATCTGTGGAATTCTTTGCCACAGACAGCTGTGGGGGCCAAGTCAGTGGATATTTTCAAGGCGGAGATAGATAGATTTTTCATTAAAGTCCTGTCCCACGGTACGAGTTCATTCCAAGAGTTCTCCCGAGTTTAGCCCTGATTCGAACTCGGAGATTTACGGTGATGGCCGCTCGTCGGTACTCGGGGCTCTCGTGAACATTTTTCATCGTGTTGAAAAATCTTCACTAGTCTTCCCGTGCTTACCTGCCATTAGCGAGTCTTCCCGAGTACCTGCCGTTAGCGCTAAGAGACGTCCCCGAGCTCCGACGTACCCGCTACGTTCATTCTCCGTGCTTACCACGAGTTTGATTTTTTTAAATCTCGGGAGAGCTCTTGGAATGAACTCACAACGTGGGACAGGGCCATTAGTACGGGTGTCAGCTGTTATGGGGAGAAGGCAGGAGAATGGGGTTTGGAGGGAAAGTTAGATCAGCCATGATCGAATGGCGGAGTAGACTCGATGGGCCGAATGGTCTAATTCCGCTCCTGTGGCTTATGAAGTGATGAAACAGGATCGCCAGTCCACTTGTAACTATTTAAGACGGCAGACTGCCTCATGCAGGGACTAAACCTCCCCAATCTGCACCGACGTGCCGATGTTTTTAATGAGCCTTGCAGGGAAAGATAAAAAGATGTTTGACCTACTTTGTTGAAAAAAAGAAGTATTTTGTACAGGAAGGGGAAGTGAGTCTCCGGATCGAGATTGCTGGTCAACTTGGCATGAGGCAGTTTTGCTCTGCAAGTCTGAATAGAGTTTCCATTAATTAGACTAAGTGGGCATCGAATTCTCTGCAGGGTTCCTTGACTTGTTTCTGAAATGTAAATGTCTGCTTGCGTGTTTCAGCAATGCACATGTTTCGACACCCCGGCTAGCGTTGCTTATGTGCCACACAAGCATATAATCAGCTCGGCAGCACTAATTGCCAGCTCCACGGAGCTGCAGTTGCTTGTGAGAACAACCCCCGAGAGTCTAATCTCAGCCAAACAAGTTATCAGGGCTGCGAGACCAACCTAGCAACACGCACGCACGCACGCTGCCTGGTGCACTCGAAAGGGCAACCGTTTACCCGCGACTCTGAGGAATTGTTGGGGGATTCATTCATTATCTCACTCTGCCACAATGTCAGCGCTTTATACATTTCCTTTCTTTTAAAAATTTTTTATTAGCTTTTTTTACCAAAAACAAAAAACAAACCAAAAACACAAAACAAAAAAATAATGATAAACATAACATTGATATTGATACATAGGGATCAGATACATAACATAGAAACATAGAAAATAGGTACAGGAGGCCATTCGGCCCTTCGAGCCAGCACTGCCATTCATTGTGATCATGGCTGATCGTCCCCTATCAATAACCCGTGCTTGCATTCTCCCCATATACCTTGTCTCCACTAGCCCCTAGAGCTCTATCTAATAGAAACATAGAAATTAGGTGCAGGAGTAGGCCATTCGGCCCTTCGAGCCTGCACCGCCATTCAATATGATCATGGCTGATCATCCAACTCAGTATCCCGCACCTGCCTTCTCTCCATACCCCCTGATCCCCTTAGCCACAAGGGCCACATCTAACTCCCACTTAAATATAGCCAATGAACTGGCCTCAACTACCCTCTGTGGCAGAGAGTTCCAGAGATTCACCACTCTCTGTGTGAAAAAAGTTCTTCTCATCTCGGTTTTAAAGGATTTCCCCCTTATCCTTAAACTGTGACCCCATGTCCTGGACTTCCCCAACATCGGGAACAATCTTCCTGCATCTAGCCTGCCCAACACCTTAAGAATTTTGTAAGTTTCTATAAGATCCCCTCTCAATCTCCTAAATTCTAGAGAGTATAAACCAAGTCTATCCAGTCTTTCTTCATAAGACAGTCCTGACATCCCAGGAATCAGTCTGGTAATGCCCCTGTCCCACTTAGGAAACCTGAACGGAAACCTCTGGAGACTTTGTGCCCAACCCAAGGTTTCCGTGCGGTTCCCGGAGGTTGCAGGTGGTTGCCCGAGGTTGCAGGTAGGGAGACTGACAAAAACTTCCTAAGGTTTCCTAAGTGGGACAAGGGCATAACTCTCTCTTAAATCCATCCAGTGACTTGGCCTCCACTGTCCTCTGTGGCAGGGAATTCCATAAATTCACAACTCTCTGGGTGAAAAAGTTTTTTCTCACCTCAGTCTTAAATGACCTCCCCTTTATTCTAAGATTAGGATCAGGATTACATTAATAACAGGTATAACCTAAATATGAGACCAATGTCAAAATACACATTGAATGTAGACCTCCCGGAGTCTATGTCAATATAGTTAAATGTTTAAAAGAAAACATATATATATATATATATATATATTAAAAAAAAAAAAAAATGATAAAAAGAAAAAAAAGAGAGAGAAAAAACGAAAAAACAAAACCCCACTAAACCAGAAAAAAAAAGCAAAACAGAATCTGAGCTGCAAAGAATTTCAACAATTTAAGTCCCTGTTTGTCATCAAGTCCGTTCCTCCATATAAAGGTAAAATAATTTTTATAACGGTTGGAGAGGGGACAATTTATGTTGAATGCCTGTTTCTGCGCTGCATCTCGAAACTTTAAAGTCGAAAGAAACGTCACCTATCCATGTTCCCCAGAGATGCTGGCTGACCCGCTGAGTTACTCCAGCTTTTTGCGTCTACAAGTACTGCGTCAAATGTCAGGCGCACTATAAAATGGGAAGGCTTTCAACACTCCCCAATTTACACAATTGCTGACTTACATAAACTCGCACTTACAAAAACAACTCTGTACTCAGTCCCAAGAAGTGCAAACAAGGCAGTTCAACATTTCCACAACAATGAAAGTGGAACACTGAAAAAACTAGTTGGACACCATGTTATAGGGGAAATGTTGTGAAGTAATGTTTTACGAGGATGTTGCCAGGACGAGAGGGCCTAAGCTATAGGGAGAGGTTGGGCAGGCTGGGTTTCTATTCCCTGGAGGCTGGAGTGCAGAAGGATGAGGGGTGATCTTATAGAGGCGTACAGAATCATGAGAGGAATAGATCGGGTAGACACACAGAATCTCTTGCCCAGAGTAGGGGAGTCGAGAACCAGAGGCCAATGGACAATAGACAATAGGTGCAGGAGTAGGCCGTTTGGCCCTTTGAGCCAGCGCTGCCATTCACTGTGATCATGGCTGATCATCCCCAATCAGTGCCCCGTTCCTGCCTTCTCCCCATATCCCCTGACTCCCCTATTTTTAAGAGCCCTATCTAGCTCACTCTTGAAAGCATCCAGAGAATCTGCCTCCACCGCCCTCTCAGGCAGAGAATTCACAACACTCTGTGAGAAAAAGTGTTTCGTCGTCTCCGTTCTAAACGGCTAACCCCCAATTCTTAAACTGTGGCCCCTGCTTCTGGACATAGGTTTAAGGTGAGGGTGGGGGGATGAAGATTTAATGGGAACCTGTGGGGTAACTTTTCTACACAAAGGGTGGTCGGTGTTTGGAACGAGCTGCATAGAAACATAGAAAATAGGTGCAGGAGTAGGCCATTCGGCCCTTCGAGCCTGCACCGCCATTCAATATGATCATGGCTGATCATCCAACTCAGTATCCTGTACCTGCCTCTCTCCATACCCCCTGATCCCTTTAGCCACAAGGGCCACATCTAACTCCCTCTTAAATATAGCCAATGAACTGGCCTCAACTATATTCTGTGGCAGAGAATAGTAAGATTAAACGAGAACTTACCAGTTTGAAGTTTGATCTTTATTTTATGAGGAGGAACGTTGAGGGAATACGTGAAAGAAGCCCGCTACGACGCATGCGTGTCATCCTTCAAAGCAGCGGTGTGAGGTCACAGATACACTATAATGACCTAAAATAATAAGATTATTAAAGAGATACCAGTTTAAGATATGACCATTCGAGGGTGGGAGCGGAGGGCACGTATTCCCTCAACGTTCCTCCTCATAAAATAAAGATCAAACTTCAAACTGGTAAGTTCTCGTTTAATCTTACTATTTTACTTCGGAGTCACGTGAGTGACTACGTGAAAGATTTCAAAGCTCTGTGACCTCATGCCGTGGAAACGAGTCCATGCTTCACAACTGCCTTGGTAGTTAGGAAGAAATTGTTAATTATATTCAAAACCATTCATACCAATTATTTAATGGAAATGATAAATAATATCTAATTAATTCAAATTATAACCCTGTATTGTTCAGGGATAAATTATCATACAGAACTTCAAATGTTCCCCGAAAACGTTCCCATACTGCTAACTGGTTTGTTATAACATTGCTGAAACGTTTTCTCTGACAACCATCCTGCGATCCTGAGGATTTGGTCCATGGATACATGAAGGCGTTTTGCTGCAGATGTAGCTGCAGCCCTGGTGGAGTGATATTTAAATATGTTATTGTCCACTCCCGCCTATCTTAACCCATATTTCAGCCACCATGAAATGGTCTGAGTTACACTCTACGGTACAGTTTCTTATAGCTGATTAAAACGCCATTTCCTTGCCTCTGATAGCCTTTGTACTTTCACTGTATAACAAAACGTGCTTCACTATACAGAGGCGTTTGTCCTCCGGGTAGGCCATCAATTCTATGACCTGCTCCGCTATCCTGGCCTATTTTGTTTAATAATACGGTCCTAGATCACAACCCCCAAACTTCCTGCCGCCATAGTGAGCCATCCAGTCTTACTTTTTGCAATAACTGGACCTTATGCGCTGTGACTAGCGCCATCAGCATTACCATCTCTTAGTTAGTTTATCCAGATTTAATGCTGTAGCCGGCAACCAATTCCTTAGCAAGGTCAAGACCACACTTACATCCCAGATATAGTAGTATCTTATTTTGGTGGCTTGGTGTTAACATTGCCTCTTAAAATTTTAACTACCAGAGGATGTGATCCCACAGACTGTCTTACTGTTCCTTGCCACCAATAACTTGACAATGCACTTCTGGCACTATTCACAGTGCTGTAACTCAGTCCTCCATAGTGCAGGCTGGTGAGAAACTCTAGCACCCCCGGAACATCCTTATTTCTGTGGCCCAAAAGGTTATTATGGCAGTAATTAGTCCATTTTTAATATGACCTAAATACTGTTTTTTGTGTAGACCTTCTTTGTGCTGCTGTGATCATGTCCACAGCTCTTTTTAATAGCCCCATATCCCGTAGCAGTTTTTTATAGTCCACAACCTACTAAATCAATATTTTCTATGACATGGATAGCTATCTTGAGTTACTGGATGCACCAGTAACTTAGGACTATGTCTTACAGTTATACATGGTTCCAGCACCATGTCCTGTACCCCGGAAACCATAGTTGGGTAAACCAATCAGGTACTAAGACATCCCCGATGCCAATTCCTGTTGAATTTCCCTTAGTACCCAATTGATAAAGTAGAAAAGGAGGAAATACATAAATGAAAATCTTCCCCCCCCCCCCCTAGTGCAGTGAAACAGCATCTGTAGCTTCTGCCTCAGGATCTGGTACCAATGATACATAGCTCGGTAACTGGTGATTTAAACCTGGATGCAATTCTAATATCCGGCCTTACATACTTTACTGTGATTTCAGCAAATACCGTTCTATCCAACATCCATTCAGTACTTTCAATAAATTTTCGTGACCTGATGTCTGCCACTGAATTAGTATCCCTGGTCGATACGTAGCCGATAACCAAATATTTCTTTGGACACACCATTGCCAAATTGAATTTGCCAATTCATCACAAGATGTTGATATATTTCCACCCATATGACTTATATATGCCAGCACCGAGGTATTATCTATCTACCATCTAACATGCTGCAGTTTCATTCCTGAATAATAAGATTTTAGACCATGAAATGCACTTAACATTTCTAAGTACTTATACCCTTAGTGTTAGCGTAGGTTAACAGTAGGTTAGCTTCTTGTATATTCCATCTCCCCCATAGCTCGAGATGGTATCAGTTGTACCTTAACCAATTGCACTGGCATCTATTTGTAAAAGCACAGACAGGTTTTGAATAACTATTGGGTTGGAGCAATACTTAACATTGTGTTCCCAACATTGTCATTCTTTTATAGCTTCTATTGTTAGCTCCATTGGCCAAAATAAATGGCCTCTATAATTTTGAGCCCAATGAACTCTGTCGCTTTCCCTATTAGTAAAGTCATTAACATATTAAATGTGTTAATGGTGTCAATTTTGACTTAAGTGGATTGACAATGAATCCCAGCTGTTCAAACAATTGTTTAGTGGCAATCACTGGCTAACATGCCAATTCATAAGTTATTCCCACAATAAGTATATCATCCAACTATGCCATTACTCTATGATTTTGGTGTTGCAGCAATTCCAAAGCTGGTTTAAAATGTTCTCCTGTTGGATATTGAATAGTAAGCATCTTAAAATTAATACTTGCCATAAAGTAGCCTGCTGAAACTAACTCTTTAGCAATGCTAAAAATATCCATTTTTAAAATGAATATATTGCACAACATTGTGAAGCGTTGATAAGCCATAATAATACGGCAACCCCCATCTTTCTTATTTCTAATAAAGATGTTTGAGACAAATCCCGTTGTTCAGGTTTGGTTTATTCCATTACCCTTTTAGTAAGCATGTATATCTGTCCGGTTTATGTTGTACTGGAGGGTTTTGTTTGTGTAGAAACTCTATCAGATATCCCTTAAAACTGCTAAGGATATATCTGTCCATAGATATATTACACCAAGCTTCAACATGAAGTTGCAATGTCCCTCCAACTTCCGTGCTCCCTATTTGTTGGAGCCCCAAATTCACCTACCTCCATGGTTATCGGTGGTAACCAAGTATTTTCTTGGTTTCATTCGCGGTTGTGGAGGCCTAAAAACCCTAAACAGGACGCTGCTGCTGGGTACCTGTGCCCAATTCTTTGTAGTATAATTACAAACACTACCTCTCTTAGGATGCACATAAGGTTAATGTCTTCCCCAGATATCCTTTGGATGCTCTAATCAGGCCCAAAGTCGAGCCTCCTCATCCAATTCTTTAACCTGTTTGGACAGGTCTCCCCCAAATAACAGGTTCTATAGCCGTTTGCTTACATAGTATAGCGAACTTAGGGTCTAGAGCTGGCTGAATGGCCCTCTTTCTAATATATTTAGTTCAAACTGCACATTGCAAAAAATAGTGCAATAGCATCCTTGTGGTCACTAATTATGTCCACCTTTTCTTACCATGCGGGCCAAAGTTGTTATGCCCGCCATGAGACCTTTCAGAGTATTTTGGATTTTAATATCCCGACTCCTAATGGCCTCCCAACATGTCTGCAAGTGCACCTGTAACACTAGCTACATTTAAGAGCACCACAATTTCCCGGGGTATAAATGCCTTGCCAACACTTCAGCAAAAATATTAGCTTGAAGTTGATGGGTGGACATATATTCAATACTCACAGCCATCCTTCTCGAGATCATTCTCAGTGTGTTCCTGCTGGCAGTACTGGCTCATCATGTTTAGCAGGTTGTTTTATCCCACCCTTCAATAGGGGAAGGTGGCTCCATCACCTGCTCAGATTTTACCCCGTCAGACCTTCCATACCCTCCTCAGAGGCGTCTGATATTTCATGCAGCCCTTATGGGAAACTGCTGTGGGACTTATATTTTTGCCCACTGTGGCTATCCTCCAATCCCGGAGCCTGCCACTGTGGAGAAATTTACTCCAGCCACCGCTCCAGCCGACTTACATGCTCTCGGGCACTAGTCGTCGCGGGTGCTTTAATATATGGGACCGCTCCTGCTGACCTTGGTGCTCTCGGGCACTAGTCGCACGCGGTATATCCCGCAGCCGGTCCCCATGCCTACGGGCACTGGTCGTTCCCCATGGTCCTGGTACTCACGGGCACCTCTACCCATTTAAGGTGAAGTTTGGCACTCGCTCCCTTATGGGAGATGCTGGTGCCGACATTCATTGCTGCCTGCTGCTGGTCATTAAACAGCAGCGATTTCGTGTGGGAGCACTTCAGTTGTATACTGACATCAGTAGCTGGCTGCCTGCTGTTCAGCAACACAGCAGCAACGTCTATGGCTCTGACCTGACGTCCTTAGCTGGCTGCCTGCTGCTCTTCAGAATACGGCAGCAAACCGCTGTAAAAGAAAACAAAGGTAAGGGAACTTTGTTCTTACCTGTTCTCAGCCTGCCGTTTGGGAGGAACGTCCTTCCTCCCGCAGCCCCACGGACCCCGTAGCGTAGGTCCTTGGGCTGCTGTCCCAGCTGTCGGCTGACAGCTACAGAAGTAGTCCTGCTCTCTTCCGGGTGCTGCAGCCGCTTCAATCGGCTCCGGAGCCGCTAGCAACTGCATCCATCATAGACTCGCCTGAGTCTGGACACCCCCGGGACGTGTTGCTTCGCTTCCCGCCCGGCAGCAGTCAATCTTACCGGTGCGGGGAGCGACGTCGGGCACAGCTGTTTCCTCTCCAAGAGGATTCGCGTGCCGTCGGCTGCCGCTGGCTGCTGGCTGCCCGCTGTTTCCGCGGTTCTCCCCTCCAGCTTCCCGCAGCTTCTTGCAGCCCTACCTGTAAGGTAAGTGGGAATTTTTTTTTTTTTTTTTTTTTCAGTCTCTTACCTGCTTCCTCTAGGGAGACGTCGTCTCCCACGTCTGACTCGTTCAATGCGTGTATGCGATATGACACGCATGCGTCGTAGCGGGCTTCTTTCACGTAGTCACTCACGTGACTCCGAAGTAAAATTCCAGAGATTCACCACTCTCTGTGTGAAAAATGTTTTTCTCATCTCAGTCCTAAAAGATTTCCCCTTATCCTTAAACTGTGACCCCTTGTTCTGGACTTCCCCAACATCGGAAACAATCTTCCTGCATCTAGCCTGTCCAACCCCTTAAGAATGTTGTAAGTTTCTATAAGATCCCCCCTCAATCTTCGAAATTCTAGCGAGTACAAGCCGAGTCTATCCAGTCTTTCTTCATATGAAAGTCCTGACATCCCAGGAATCAGTCTGGTGAACCTTCTCTGTACTCCCTCTGTGGCAAGAATGTCCTTCATCGGATTAGGAGACCAAAACCGTGTGCAATCCTCCAGGTGTGGTCTCACCAAGACCCTGTACAACTGCATTTAGAAAGAAACATTTAGACAGGTAAATGGATAGATCAGGTTTAGAGTGGTACGGGCCAAACACAGACACGTGGGAGCAGTGTGGATGGGACATGTTGGTCGGCACGGGCATTGACCCGAAGGGCCTGTTTCCGTGCTGAATGACTCCTTGACTCCAACTGATGCAAATAGGAAGCACACAAAGTAATTGCTGTAGTTGTTTGTCTTGCGTTATCAGATTATTCACTCCCTAAATGGAAGGTTGGGGGGAGAGTACAGATTGTAAATTAGACAGAGGATTGTGCTGAGAGTATTACAATTAATTGAATGCCGCTAGCTGTTATACCTTCAGATGTGTTTTAATTACATTATATTCACAAGCATATTTCAGTAACAAAGGTACTGAGAATCTGAGAGTAAATGTACTGACTCTGAACCAACATTTAGCAGTTGCTTTTTTTTTCACCAGGTTAAATTATTTAACACAGACCATTCAAAAATAAATATTATCATGTTAATTAGACAATAGACAATGGACAATAGACAATAGGTGCAGGAGTAGGCCATTCGGCCCTTCGAGCCAGCACCGCCATTCAATGTGATCATGGCTGATCATCCCCAATCAGTACCCCGTTCCTGCCTTCTCCCCATATCCCCTGACTCCGCTATCGTTAAGAGCACTATCTAGCTCTCTCGTGAAAGTATCCAGAGAACCGGCCTCCACCGCCCTCTGAGGCAGATTCCTCAATGCCAGACCACACCTGGAGTATTGTGTGCAGTTTTGGTCTCCCAATTTGAGGAAGGGCATTCTTGCTATTGAGGGAGTGCAGCGTAGGTTCACCGGGTTAATTCCCGGGACTGTCATATGTTGATAGAATGGAGCGGCTGGGCTTGTACACTCGGGAATTTAGAAGGATGAGAGGACATCTTATTGAAACATATAAGATTATTATGGGTTTGGACACACTGGAGGCAGGAAACATGTTCCCAATGTTGGGGAGTCCAGAACCAGGGTCCACAGTTTAAGAATAAGGGGTAAGCCATTTAGAATGGAGACGAGGAAACACTTTTTCACACAGAGAGTTGTGAGTCTGTGAAATTCTCTGCCTCAGAGGGCGATGGAGGCTGGTTCTCTGGATACTTTCAAAAGGGAGCTAGATAGGGGTCCTAAAGATGGGGATATGGGGGAATGGGGTACTGATTGTGGATGATCAGCCATGATCATATTGAATGGCGGTGCTGGCTCGAGGGGCCGAATGGCACCTACTGTCTACTGTCTGCATGTTTATTCTTTTCCATTGCGGGTTTATTTTGCATGGGTCATATATTTTTATGTTCACTAGCTGTTGATGTTCAGAATGTGATTATTCCTTTACTCCCCCTCACTGCTGTTCTCTGCAGATGCATAGTCATAGTCATAGATCAATCGGGCCATAGTCATAGAGTGATACAGCGTGGAAAGATGCCCTTCAGCGCAAATTTCACACACAGCCCACCATACCTCATCTACATTGTGAACATTGAATTCTCCCAATTTTGTTAGCCCTTGCCGTCTCCCCCACCCTTCCCATCTCTCCCTCAGCCCTCTGGCTCCACCTCCTCCTTTTTCCTTTCTTCTCCCCGCACCCCCCTCCCACCCCCAATCAGTCTGAAGAAGGGTTTTGGCTCAGTTTCCTTTGCTGCACCCGCTGAGTTTCTCCAGCACTTTTGTCTACTTTCGATTTTCCAGCATCTGCAGTTCCTTCTTAAACACAATACCCCATCTACACCAGTCTCACCTGCCTGCGTTTGGCCCATATCTCTCTCAACCTGTCCTATCCTTTTACCTGCCTGAACTACCTCCACCGGCAGCTCGTTCCATACACCCACCACCCTTTGTGTAAAAAACGTCACCCCTCAGTGAGAAAGTGAAATGAACCATAACACAGGTTCCAATTAAATCTTTCACCCCCCCCCCCCCCCCCCCCCCTCCCCCGACACCTTAAACCTCAGTGCAGGTAATAATAAAGGAATTATTGAACCACTGATAGAAGGGTCTGAAGACGTCACCCATTCCTTCTCTCCAGAGATGCTGCCTGTCCCGCTGAGTTACTCCAGCACTTTGAGCTGTTCATGATGATGAGTGTTTGACAGCACTGGGCCTGTACTCGCTGGAGTTTAGAAGAATGAGGGGGGGGGACTTCATTAAAACTTACCGAATAGTGAAAGGCTTGGATAGAGTGGATGTTGAGAGGATGTTTCCACTCGTGGGAGAGTCTAGGACAACAGGTCAGAGCCTCAGAATTAAAGGATGTTCTTTTAGGAAGGAGAAATGTCTTTAGTCAGAGGGTGGTGAATCTGTGGAATTATTTGCCAAAGAAGGCTGTGGAGGCCAAGTCAATGGATATTTTTAAGGCAGTGAAAGATAGATTCTTGATTAGTATGGGTGTCAGGGGCTATGGGGAGAAGGCAGGAGAATAGGGTTAGGAGGGAAAGATAGACAATAAACAATAGACAATTGGTGCAGGAGTAGGCCATTTGGCCCTTCGAGCCAGCACCGCCATTCAATGTGATCTTGGCTGCTCATCCCCAATCAGTACCCCGTTCCATCTACCCATATCCCCCTGACTGCGCTATCTTTAAGAGCCTTATCAAGCTCTTGGTAGATATGATTGAATGGCGGAGTAGACTTGATGGGCCGAGTGGCCTAATTCTGCTCCTATCACTTATGACCTTGCGATAAAACGTTGCATTCTAAATGCTAAAATGGAAATGGAAAGAAAAAGGTGATCAGCATCTCCAACGATGGTGGAGGTATCAATCACGATAGGTTACTGGATTTAAAAAAACAATTATAGGCATCATTGATCCTTGCAGAGATTCCACGGGGATGGTGAGGACTGGAGGTGACATGAAGGCAGTGCAGTAAGTTCCATCTGAACCATGATGTGAAGGTCATTGAGTGTAGGAGAGATCGGCCAAGTGCTTCAATGCAAATACCAGCAACATTGAAATAACAGGACGGCACGGCGGCGCAGCGGTAGAGTTGCTGCCTCACAGTGCTGCCTCGAGACCCGGGTTCGATCCTGACTACAGGTGCTATCTGTAGGGAGTTTGCACATTCTCCCTGTGACCTGTGTTGGTTTTCTCCGAGATTTCCGCTGAGACACATCACACTCCAAAGATGGTACACAAAAAAGCTGGAGAAACTCAGCGGGTGCAGCAGCATCTATGGAGCGAAGGAATAGGCAACGTTTCGGCACGAAACGTTGCCTATTTCCTTCGCTCCATAGATGCTGCTGCACCCGCTGAGTTTCTCCAGCTTTTTTGTGTACCTTCGATTCTCCAGCATCTGCAGTTCCTTCTTAAACACTCCAAAGATGTACAGGTTTGTAGGTTAATTGGCTTTGCATAAATGTAAAGTTATCCCTAGTGTGTGTAAGTTACATAGAAACATAGAAAATTGGTCCAGGAGTAGGCCATTCGGCCCTTCGAGCCAGCACCGCCATTCAATATGATCATGGGTGAACATCCAAAATCAGTACCCCGTTCCTGCTTTTGCCCCATGTCCCTTGATTCCGTTAGCCCTAAGAGCTTGATCTAACTCTCTAAGATTAGTAAGGATAGTGTTTAATGTGCGGGGGTCGCTAGTCGGCGAGGACTCGGTGGGCCGAAGGGCCTGTTTCCGCACTGTATCTCTAAACCAAAACTAAATTTTTGGGTGCACCAAAGCACGACTGAGAAAGTTTGCCAACTTTTCTCAACTCCTCGAAACATTTCTTTCTCACGACATTGCAAGGGCAGGGCGCGTGCGATGAAGGGACATGTTTCGCCGTTCGATAATATGACTCAACTTTCGATTCATCTGCTTTCGATCCTGGCCAAAGAAATAGCAGCGAAGTAGAATTCCTTAGCCACCGAAACTGCACTGAAAGAAATTCTTTCACAGAAACACAAAGTGAAAGAAAAGGTCAGGCCCTTCGGTTTCCAAGTACCAAGAAAAGAAAAAGGCAGACAGGGTAAAAATAAAACACCGCAGACGTCTTGGGTCAGTGACAAAGATCCAGCTTTCTTTATTTCCCTCTGAGGATTTAATAAATGGTACACATTCAACTAACAACATTCAAACTGCTTCATTATTAGCGTGTGAACGTACATCAATTTTCAGACTCGAAGTACTTTATCATCTTTACAAAAACTTCAATTGCCAACCACAATTCATGAATCTTTATAATCAGTGTCAACGATGCACTTTGGGGAAACGGTATCGGTTAGAGATATGTACAGGTTTCACCGGAGCCCAGTTGGGCGCCGAACGACCGACGGACAAGGACGAACCACGCGGAGGTGAGGACGCCGCTGCCGGGGGGACGGGACAAAGGAGGACCCGACGTTGGGGGGACCTCCATGAGGGAGGAGGTGGAAAGAACAATGGACAATTGGGACTTGGCGCGGGGGGAACTCCGTGAGGGAGGGGGGTGAGCAAAGGGGACTTGGCGCGGCGGTACTTTGCATCTTCGGCGCCCTTAATGTAGCGACTATTAGCATACCTTGTGCAGGCGAGCAAAATAATGTCACTGCGACTTGTCACATGTGACAATAAAGTATTCATTCCTTCATTCATTCGTTCGATCACACAAATTTAAGTAGGTGCCTTCACCACGATCACAGGGACAAGTTGTAACACAAGCTAAAAATGACTTGTTTCTTCATTTAAAAAAAAACGCTGCGAAACTTAGTGAACATTCTTCTTTTTCAACTTCTCCCGTTTTTGTTTAGAAAAAGAATTTGTATTCCACCTCATTTAGCAGGTCCGTCGACACTTGTGGAAATAGCACTGGACTAGCCACATGCCTCCTCAAGTATTAGATATAACCGTTACGGAATGCAAATCAAAGCCAAGCGTTGCAATAATCAGCAAATGTCATGGGTTCATAAGTGATGTTCATAAATTTGAAGAGTTCTTAAATAGACCGTTCGGCCCATCAAATCTATTCCGCCATTCATTCATGACTTCCTCCTAACCCCATTATCCTGCCTTCTCCCCATAACCCGACACCCATACTAATCAAGAATCTGTCTATCTATCTCTGCCTTAAAAATATCCACTGACTTGGATTCCACAGCCGCCTGTGATATATATATTTTTTTTCATCCCAGATATTCTTTTGCATTAGACTCCATAAGGGAGAAAATATTAAAGTATGGATCTGATTTTTAGTCCTAATTGCAATTGAATTGCACAGAAGAAGTGTGTCTGTCATCAGTGGCATGCCCACAAGCAGTCTGTATCGTTTACCATCAAAGCATCGAAACCACCGTAAAGCATCAAAGCCAGTGTTACAAAGGGGTCTTGTTTAACTTTGCCAGTATATCTGTGTGTACCACAGAAGACCTTTTGGAACTGCAGATGCTGGTTTACACCAAAGGTAGACACAAAATGCTGGAGTAACTCAACGGGTCAGTCATAAGTGATAGTAGTAGAATTAGGCCATTCGGCCCATCAAGTCTACCCCTGCCATTCAAATCACGGCTGATCTTTATCTCCCCCCTAACTCCATTCTCCTTCCTTCCCCCCATAACCTCTGACACCCGTATTATCTCTGGGGAAAAGGAATAGGTGATGCTTTGGGTCGAGACCTTTCTTCAGTCTGAGAGTCGGGAAGAGGGAAACGAAAGGTCTGAAAAGGCATAGGGAACAAATGAATGAAAGGTGTGAAAAGGACAAATCGAAGCCAGCAACGATGAACAAGGAGGGGTGGGAGCCCACAATGGTCCATTGTTGGCTGTGGAGAAGGTGATAACGAGTATCTAGTTGGAAGCATTCTTCAATGCTTGGCCAAGCCTCTATCGAGTTGCTCGCCTGAATGGAGATGAACACAACAGCAGAACATGTAGGATCATGGCGGGACATTGGGTTCTCATAAGTTCTAGGAGCAGAATAAGGCCATTCGGCCCATCAAGTCGACTCCGCCATTCAATCTTTCCCTCTCAACCCCATTCACCTTCCTTCTCCCACTAACCCCCGACACCCGTACTAATTGAAAATCTGTCCGGATCCGTACTTCGTGCCTGCTCTGCTGCTTAATAAGGTCCTGGTTAATTTAGTTTTTGGTCTCTATTCCTGCCTGTACCCCATGGGCCTGAAGTCTCCTGTATTCTGAAAACCCATCTCAACATCCCCAGGTCGTAAGGGCATAAGGGATAGCAGTAGAATTAGTCCATTCGGCCCATCAAGTCTATTCTGCCATTCAATAATGGCTGATCTATCTCTCCCTTCTAACCCCATTCTCTTGCCTTCTCCCCCTAACCTCTGATATCGGTGCCATTCAAGAATCTATCTATCTCTGCCATAAAAATATGTGGAGGGAATGGACAGGTGACATTTCGGATTGGGACCCCCTTCTTCAGACTGATGGGGGTAAGGAAAAGAAAGTTGCCAAAGAAATCTTGGTAGCAACAAGGAACTGCAGATGCTGCTTTACACAAAAAGAGACAAAATGCTGGTATTTTGTGCTGCTGACACAAGTCACTGAGCAGCTCAGGCAACATCTCTGGAGTACATCGATCCTGACTACGGGTGCTGTCTGCGTGGAGTTTGTCTGTTCTCACTGTGGCTGAGTGGATTTTCTCCGGGTGCTCTGGTTCCCTCCCACATTCAATAGACAATAGGTGCAGGAGCAGGCCATTCGGCCCCTCGTGACATTCACTGTGATCGTGGCTGATCATCCCCAATCAGTACCCCGTTCCTGCCTTCTCCCCATATCCGCTATCTTAGGTTAATAGGCTAATAGGCTTTGGTAAAAATTGTCCCTAGTGTGTAGGATAGTATTAGTGTACAGGGTGATCGCTGGTCGGCACGGACTCAGTGGGCCGAAGGGCCAGTTTCCCTCCTGGGTCTCTAAAGTCTAAAGTGAACATGGACAGGTGACGTTTCAGTGCGAGACTCGTTCAAAAAAGTTTCCAGGACCCGTTGGCTACTCTTTACAAGGGGCTAGCACGGGCATGGTGGACAGAATGGCCTCCTGCGTCATTTCTAACGCTGTGATTGATTCCAATGACACGTAATAAGATTTAGACTATTTAGCGACAACTGTCCCATGGAGTTAGAACTTTAATCAAGCAGATTAAACAAGGCCGTTGTCCCAAGTGGTATTTCAAGTTTTTGATGCAGGGTATCTTTGACCCTAAAAAATAACTTTTAGGAAGTATCTGTCCTGCTTTCAAAACGTCTGCCAACTGTGCACATTATTCCCATTAGACTGTGAAGCTGCTATATATATCTGGAGCGTGTGGGCTGCATCAGTCGCCACTGTCTCTTCTCATTAATTACTGCCACCATATCACAGTCCCTCTTCCAGACTACAAAATGAGTGACCACTTTGAAATTCTCCTCAACAGAACCCAGATGAAACTCTTCCCCAAGGGCTGGTTGTTAAATGATTAGAGCTCTCCAACGCAGAGAAAGGCCATTCGGCCCATCGCGCGTGTGTGTGGGCCTCCTCTGAAAGATCCCTTCACCCACATTGAAGCGATGGGCAGGAAAGCACTCCAACGCCTTCACATTGGTGTGGACTCGGCATGGGGGCAGGGGGCCCGAAACGTTGCCCATTTCCTTCGCTCCATAGATGCTGCTGCACCCGCTGAGTTTCTCCAGCATTTTTGTCTACCTTCGATTTTCCAGCATCTGCAGTTCCTTCTTGAACACATCAGGTGAAAGTGCTGTCGGCCAAACTGCTTTTCTTGATTTCACTTCCCAAGAAAAGGCGGCACGGTGGCGCAGCGGTAGAGTTGCTGCCTCACAGCGAACAGGGACCCGGGTTCGATCCCGACCACGGGTGCCGTCTGTGCGGAGTTTGCACGTTCTCCCCGTGACCTGCGTGGGTTTTCCCCGGCAAGCTCTGGTTTTCTCCCACAGTACTCTGATTCTGATTATTCCTTCTGCTTCCACCTTGTATTATAATCAAAGACGTGTTACAAAAAAAATCCGAATCCTTGAAACCTCGTAGGGATAGTGGAGGTAAGGGACATGGGGAGAAGGCAGGAACGGGGTACTGATTGTGGATGATCAGCCATGATCACAGTGAATGGTGGTGCTGGCTCGAAGGGCCGAATGGCCTACTCCTGCATCTATTGTCCATTATCAGACTGTAAAATCTGAAGCCAAAGCAATATTCCGGGAATTCCAGAACCAGGGGCCACAGTCTTAGAATAAAGGGGAGGCCATTTAAGACTGAGGTGAGAAAAAACTTTTTCACCCAGAGAGTTCTGAGCTTGGGGAATTCCCTGCCACAGAGGGCAGTGGAGGCCAAATTGCTGGATGGATTTAAGAGAGAGTTAGATAGAGCTCCAGGGGTTTGTGGAATCAAGGGATATGGGGAGAAGGCAGGCACGGGTTATTGATTGGGGACGATCAGCCATGATCACAATGAATGGCGGTGCTGGCTCGAAGGGCCGAATGGCCTCCTCCTGCACCTATTGTCTATTGTCCATTATCAGACTGTCAAATCTGAAGCCATAGCAATATGTATTGACGAGGTTCATTTGCTTTGTGTGAAGGACTCTTTTAGTAGATGATTATAGTCCTCTTTCAGTTCATCAACCTACCATTGATTTCTGCTGCCTGTTTGTCCTCCCACACAATCTAATAAGCCCATAGCATGTACATTCTGATCAGCTAAACTCTTCTGGAGATGAGAGACATTTACTGCAATTCAAAACGTTTTCTTGCAAAATTGATCTCCAGTTTTCTTTTCTTCTTCAGCGCATTCACGCAGAGAAGAAAATTACCTCCATTAGTCTACAGAATGAGTCAATAGACAATAGGTGCAGGAGTGGGCCATTCGGCCCTTCGAGCCAGCACCGCCATTTAATTTGACCATGGCTGATCATCCACAATCAGTACCCCGTTCCTGCCTTCTCCCCGTATCCCCTGACTCCGCTATCTTTAAGAACACTATCCAAGCTCTCTCTTGAAAGTATCCACAGAACCGGCCTCCACCGCCCTCTGAGGCAGAGAATTCCACAGACTCACAACTGTCTGCGTGAAAATAACCGAGGATGAATCGAGGACCAGCCTCACTCCCTCTTCCACCCCACTCCCATCAGCCAAGAGGTACAGAAATGTGAAAACGCACACCTCCAGATTCAGGGACAGTTTCTTCCCGGCAGTTATCAGGCAGCTGAACCATTCTACTACCAACTAGAGAGAGGTCCTGGCCTACCATCTACCTCATTGGAGACCCTCAGACAATCTTCAATCAGATTTTATCTTGTACTAAACGTTATTCTCTTGAGCAGGTATCTGTTCACTGTGGACAGCTGGGTTGTAATTGGGTGTGGTCTTTCTGCTGACTGGTTAGCACGCATTGTACCTCAGTACACGGGACAATAAACTAAACAAAATCAATCTCAGTTTCACTTTCTTGTGCTGCCTTACAACGCTGAAGCGCCAGAGACCAGGGTTCGATCCCGACTACGGGCGCTGTCTGTGCGGAGTTTGCACGTTCTCCCCGTGGGTTTTCTCCGAGATCTTCGGTTTCCTCCCACCCTCCAAAGACGTACAGGTTTGAGGGTCAATCGACTCGGTGTAGGTGTAAATTGCCGCTAGTGTGGGGTAGTGTTAATGTGCGAGGATCGCTGGTCGGCGCGGAACCGGTGGGCCGAAGGGCCTGTTTCCGCGCTGTATCTCTAAGCAAAACTAAGCTAAGCTACAACCACTGTTGATTTTTTTTTAAACTCCAGTGAGTACAGGCTGGAGCTGCTTACAATTTAACACGCCCAGCTCAGGAATCATCCTGTACAGGTCGTCACAAAGTACATCCTTAAATAAACCATTGTTTGTATAGAAACAGGGAACAGACAGGTTTGCTTTTAGGAACAGCTTATGGCTACGGATAAATATAGATCAAACTGATGATCAAGTGACCGTCATCTTGCAATAAGGAGGAGCAGCCCAGACGCTGGTTCACACCGCAGATAGACACAAAATCCTGGAGTAACTCAGCGGGTCAGACAGCATCTCTGGAGAGAAGGGATAGGTGACGTCTCGGGTCGAGACCCTTCATCCCTGCACCCGAAACGTCACCTATTCTCCAGAAATGCTGTCTGACGCTCTGAGTTACTTAAGGCTCCCCCAAAATGGAATTCCCCGCCACAGAGGGCAGTGGAGGCCAAGTCACTGGATGGATTTAAGAGAGAGTTAGATAGAGCTCTAGGGGCTAGTGGAGTCAAGGGATATGGGGAGAAGGCAGGCACGGGTTATTGATTGGGGATGATCAGCCATGATCACAATGAATGGCGGTGCTGGCTTGAAAGGGCCGAATGGTCTCCTCCTGCACCTATTTTCTATGTTTTTAAAAGGTTCACGAGGTTAATCCCCGGGATGGCGGAACTGTCATATGAGGAAAGATTGAAAAGACTGGGCTTGTATTTACTGGAGTTGAGAAGGACGAGAGGGGGATCTTACAGAAACGTATAAAATTATAAAAGAACTGGACAAGCTAGATGCAGGAAAAATATTCCCAATGTTGGGGGAGTCCAGAACCAGGGGCCACAGTCTAAGAATAAAGGGGAAGCCATTTAAAACTGAGACGAGAAAAGACCTTTTCACCCGGAGAGTTGTGAATTTGTGGAATTCTCTGCCTCAGAAGGCAACGGAGGCCAATTCACTGGATGGATTCAACTGAGAGTTAGATAGAGCTCTAGGGGCTAGCAGAATCAAGGGGATATGGGGAGAAGGCAGGCATGGGTTACTGATTGTGGATGATCAGCCATGATCACCATGAATGGTGGTGCTGGCTCGAAGGGCCGAATGGTCTCCACCTGCACCTATTGTCTATGTTTCTATGTCCTAATTTGAGTGTCTACACCTGGAGGCCTAGGTTTAAGGATGAGCCTGTAGAAGGGTTCTGACGCGAAACGTCACCTATTCCTTTCACCAGAGGTGCTGCTTGACTCGCTGAGTTACTCCAGCATTTTGTGTCTATTTTCGGTGTGAACCAGCATCTGCGGTTCCTTTGTACACGATTTAAGGATGTGTTTGGGTAGAGTTTTGGGGAATTCCTCTCGCTTAAAATGGACTCCATTAATAAAAAACAACAACAAAGTGCTGGAGGAACTCAGCAGGCCGGGCAGCATCTTGGGAGGGAACGTCTCAGGTCAGAGTTACTCTAGCATTTAGTGTCCATCTTCGGTTTAAACCAGTTTCTGCAGTCCCTTCCTGCACACATGACATTAGACTAAAGGGCCTGTCCCACATACGTGACCTTGTCTCGCAAATTACGCGACCTCGTGGTCGCTTGAGGCGTTTGGGCACCGTATGGCCGCGCGGGACTGGTCCCGACATCGCGCGGGGCTCCGAAATTCTGACAGTGCCCGAAATCTTCGCGCGCCAACGGCCTGTCGGCACGCAGCGTCTTGACGTCGTACGCCAAGCACGTGGCATTGCACGATGACGTCACCCGCCCGGCGTGACATTGAGTGATGACATCACTGCCCGACGCCCAAATTTGGTCGGCCCACCTCCTGCCCAGCTGATTGGTAAGCATGACGCAAATGACGCCACGCACGAACTTAGCGCGAACTTAGCGTGAACTCTGCTTCCTTTGGTCGGGCCAAACGCACACAATCGCAGGCAAGTGGGACAGGCCCTTAAACTGAACTGAACTGCTACATAACAATAATGAGTGTGGAAGAGTTCCCCTTACTGTCAATTTCACCTGTGAACATTTCAAGGCAAGAACCTTCACACCAGTTTAAAAGAAAGTACACCCGAGGGCCTGTCCCACTTGGCGAATTTTTCGGCGACTGCCGGCGCCATTGACCGACGTATCAGGGTCGCCGAAAGGTTTGGAACATTTCAAAATCCAGCGGCGACGAACAAAATGGCGCCACACTCGAGGAGACGCCGCGCGTCAATACGTCGTCACGCCGCGACTTTTTCGGTGACCTGATGCGTCAGTCAACGATGCCGGCAGTCTCCGAAAAAAATCACCAAGTGGGACAGGCCCTTTAGACACCAAAGTGCTGGAGTAACTCAGCGGGTCAGGCAGCATCTGTGGAGAACATGGATAGGTGACGTTTCACAGAGTGCTGGAGTAACTCAGCGGGTCAGGCAGCATCTGTGGAGAACGCGGATGGGGTGACGTTTCGGGTACGGACTGTACTTCAGGCTAGTTGGAGACTTACTCCAGCACTTGGTGATTTTTTTGAGTAAACCAGCATCTGCGGTTTCTTCGTTTCCGCCAGGGAGTGACACAGGAAGTGCCGCAACCTGGGAACCTTGGTAGTGAGAGCAGGAGGGCGGGGGCGGCTTGTGGCTTCTCCGTGAGAGGCCCTACAGGAGGTGCGGGTGAAGGGGAGGTGTGGCGGGCATCCCAACGCTCTCAGCCGTAGAAGATGAGCTCTGGCAGTTGTCCGCCCTGCACGCCAGTGCCGTTGGTGCTATCGGACGAGCACTGGAACTGGAAGGTGACCTTCCCGCACTGGACCTCGGTCATGCCCTCCTGCCCGAAGTAGCTGAGCTCGCTGCCGTCCAGCACCACGCTGGCCGTGTAGAAGGTGTCGGCCTCCACCTGGACCGGGTGCTCGAACCAGACGGGGAAGGTGCTGCTGGAGCCGTCCGAGAAGAAGGTGCTGAAGTTCTGGCCCAAGACCAGCCCCTGCCGCTTCAGCTCCACGGTTACGGAGTACTCCGCCGAGCCGCAGCTCGAGCCGTAGAGGCCGAAGCCGGCCAGGAAGACGCGCCGGTCGGCGGCGAACTGGATGCTGTCGCAGCGGCCCCGGTAACGCCACTGGTTGCTGCGGTACGCGCAGGACTGGAAGCGGTGGCAGCGCTGGGGGCTGAGGCCGCGGCGGGGCCGGCAGACGAACTCCAGCTCGGGCTTCTTGGCCGCCGTGTACCACAGGAAGATGTCGTTGGTCTCGTTGAGGGTGAGGAGGCCGGACTGGGCGGCGCCGTTGGCGAAGTCGTCCAGCGACATGGCGGGGACGCGGATGAGGTAGAGCGCTTTGCCCAGCACCTTGCGCTGGTTCTCCACGCTGGTGGCCAGCTCCTGCCGCTGGCACTCCACCTCCGCCCATCCCAGCGCCGCCTCGAACAGCGTGATCTCCTTGGCGTTGAGGCTCTCCCGGCTCAAGATGCTCTGCAGAGTCCGCTGGTCGATGTCGCAGAAGCCCTCGGACTTCAGGGCCAACTCGGCCTGGGCGTCGATGACCTCCCAGCACCTCTGGGTCAACTCGGGCTCCTCGAACAGGCAGCTCTGGGACAGCAGGACGCAGGCGTTCTTGGCGCTCAGGCTGGTCTCCAGGAAGTTGACGCAGGCTCGGGCCAAGTGTGGGACGATGTACTTCTTGGCCGCGTACAGGATGGCCAACACCGTGTCTGCGGCCAACTCAATCTCATCGCAGTAGATGTACCTGACACAACACAAAACAGCATGGAATTAGCGGGGAAAGGCCAACACACAAAATGCAACACAGCACAGCAAACGGCATGGTGGCGCAGCAGGAGCAGCAGAGTCACTGCCTTCAAGTTCAAGTGAGTTTATTATCAATGTGACCCTGATAGGACAATTAAATTCTTGCTTTGCTTCAGCACAACAGAACATAGTAGGCATTTACTACAAAACAGATCAGTGTGTCCATATACCATAATATAAATATATACACACATGTTAGATTCTATTCATTTGCCTCGTTCTGCCCGTCAGCTGATTGCTTTTACCACATCAATTGCCAGATCTATTTTATTTCAATGGAAAGACTAACCCTGCATTCGTACTCTGAAACGATATAGAAACATAGAAACTAGGTGCAGAAGGAGGCCATTCGGCCCTTCGAACCAGTACCGACATTCATTGTGATCATTGTGATTCATTGTGATATCATATATAAATTTAGAAAGATCAGGAGTGACATTGTTGAACCCTTGGTTAAATTTGATAAGACTTGGGGAAGATTTATTCAAGTTCAAGTTCAAGTGAGTTTATTGTCATGTGTCCCTGTATAGGACAATGAAATTCTTGCTTTGCTTCAGCACACAGAACATAGAAGGCATTTACGACAAAACAGATCAGTGTGTCCATATACCCTGATCTAAATATATACACACACATGAATAAATAAACTGATAAAGTACAAATAACAGATAATGGGTTATTAATAATCAGAGTTTTGTCCGAGCCAGGTTTAATAGCCTGATGGCTGTGGGGAAGTAGCTATTCCTGAACCTGGTTGTTGCAGTCTTCAGGCTCCTGTACCTTCTACCTGAAGGCAACAGGGAGATGAGTGTGTGGCCAGGATGGTGTGGGTCTTTGATGATACCGCCAGCCTTTTTGAGGCAGCGACTGCGATAAATCCCCTCGATGGAAGGAAGGTCAGAGCCGATGATGGACTGGGCAGTGTTTACTACTTTTTGTAGTCTTTTCCTCTCCAGGGCGCTCAAATTGCCGAACCAAGCCACGATGCAACCGGTCAGCATGCTCTCTACTGTGCACCTGTAGAAGTTTGAGAGAGTCCTCCTTGACAAACCGACTCTCCGTAATCTTCTCAGGAAGTAGAGGCGCTGATGAGCTTTCTTGATAATTGCATTAGTGTTCTCGGACCAGGAAAGATCTTCAGAGATGTGCACGCCCAGGAATTTGAAGCTCTTGACCCTTTCAACCATCGACCCGTTGATATAACTTACAGCGAATGCAGCGCCGTTCGATCCCGACTACGGGTGCTGTCGGTACGGAGTTTGTACGTTCTCCCCGTCGGCTTTCTCCGAGATCTTCCGTTTCCTCCCACACTCCAAAGACGTACAGGTTTGATTGATTTGCAGGACTGGGTGTTACAGTCCCTAAGATTTCACTACAATTGACATTCTTGGGGGTGACCACGAGGTGAATTTGCCAACAATCAGACACATCTTCAGTTGCGTACCTCAACGTCACTGGTAGTGTATGGGCCTTTTATCACGACACCCTCAGTCGAGGCAGGCCCACCGCAGGGTGATCAGACCTGGGTGTGTGTCTTATTGTTAGCTTCTAGGTGGTGGCGTGGCAGAAGGATAATTGGCTTGGGAAATGTAACATTTGTCCCCAGTGTGTGTAGGATAGCGTTAATGTGCAGGGATAGCAGGTCGGCGCGGACCCGGTGGGCCGAAGGGCCTGTTTCCGCACAGTATCTCTAAACTTAACTAAACATGGAATTCGTGGAGAAGATGATTCCAGGAATGAATGGGTTAGCAAACGATGAGCGTTTAACGGCACTGGGCTTCTCTCCACTCGCTGGAGGTTAGAAGGTTGGGGGGGGGGGGGGGGACCTAATTGAAACCTACAGAATAATAAAATAGGCATAGATAGAGTGGATGTGGAGAGGATGTTTCCGCTGGTGGGAGAGTCCAGGACCATAGGTCATAGCCTCAGAATTATGGGGCTTTCTTTTAGAAAGGAGGTGAGGAGGACCTGAAACGTCACATATACATGTTCTCCAGAGATGCTGCCTGACCCGCTGGAGAAAAAGGACTGGCGACCTTTCAAGGACGTAAGTGATAGGAGAAAAACTAGGCCATTCGGCCCATCAGTCTACGCCATTCAATCATGGCTGACCTATCTATCCCTCCTAACCCCATTCTCCTGCCTTCTCCCCATCATCCCTGCCACCCCTTATAAACAAGATATCTATCCATCTCTGCCTTAAAAATATCCACTGACTTGGCCTCCACTGTCTTCTGTGGCAAAGAATTCCACAGATTCACCACTAAAGAAATTCCTCCTAATCTCCTTCCCAAAGGAACGTCCTTTAATTCCGAGGCTGTGACCTCTAGTCCTAGACTCTCCCACTAGTCCCAAACTAGGGGTCGAGACCTCTCTTCAGACCTTGACCTCAGACCAAGTACAGACACAAAATGCTGGAGCAACTCAGCGGGACAGGCAGCATCTCTGGAGAGAAGGAAAAGGTGACGTTTCAGGTCGAGACCCTTCTTCAGACTGTAATTCAGACTAAAATTGAGATCTATATTTTAATACTTTCTCCCTTATGAAGTCTAATGCAATCTCTGGGATAAAAAGAATCATGTTTAAATAATGAGCAAGAATAGCGGAGTGTAGCGGAGCTGAGCAGTAATGCACAAGGCCAGGAATATTTTCAATTAATGGCGATTCAGACTGTGGGTGGGGACTAGAAGCTCGAGAAGGCCAAAGCAAACCAGTGCCTGTCTACACATGACCTCAGGTGCATGCCATGTTTTAACATATTAACCATTATCAATTGTAAATGACTCTGTAAACAAGGAAGAAACACCTCTGAAAAAACAGCTTTCTCTCCTCCCACCCCCCCCCCCCCGCCCTCGTCCCATCCCCTACAATCAGTCTGACGAAGGGTCTCGACCTGAAACCTCACCTATCCATGTTCTCCACAGATGCTGCCTGACCTGCTGAGTTACTCCAGCACTCTGTGAAACGTCACCTATCCATGTTCTCCACAGATGCTGCCTGACCCGCTGAGTTACTCCAGCACTCTGTGAAACGTCACCTATCCACGTGCTCCACAGATGCTGCCTGACCCGCTGAGTTACTCCAGCACTCTGTGAAACGTCACCTATCCATGTTCTCCACAGATGCTGCCTGACCCGCTGAGTTACTCCAGCACTTTGTGTTCTGCATCTCAATTCCAAAGTGTAGAATATGGGCAGAGGAGAATTATTGGGCGAATGTAACAATTCAGAGTTTAAAATTTAGTTTTGTTTACAGATACAGCAGGGAAACAGGCCCTTTGGCCCATCGAGCCCAGGCCGACCATCGATCACCCTTTCACGCAAGTTCTATGTTATCCCACATTCACATCCACTCCCTACACAACAGGGGCAATGTACAGAGGGCCGATTAACCTGCAAACCCGCACGTCTTTAGCATGTGAATGGTGCAACTGGAGTAAACACACGCCGTCACAGGGAGAACGTGCAAACTCCATAAAGACAGCATCTGAGGTCAAGTTCGAACCTGGGTCTCTGGCGCCGTGAGTCAGCAGCTCTACCAGCTGTGCCCTTTTAGAAACATAGACATAGAAAATAGGTGCAGGATTAGGCCATTCGGCCCTTCGAGCCTGCACCGCCATTCAATATGATCATGGCTGATCATCCAACTCAGTATCCTGTACCTGCCTCCTCTCCATACCCTCTGATCCCTTTAGCCACAAGGGCCACATCTAACTCCCTCTTAAATATAGCCAATGAACTGGCCTCAACTACCTTCTGCGGGAGAGAATTCCAGAGATTCACCACTCTCTGTGTGAAAAAAGTTTTCCTCATCTCGGTCCTAAAAGATTTCCCCCTTATCCTTAAACTATGACCCCTTGTTCTGGAGATCTACACACTTCAGTGGGTCTAAAATTGGTGGAGTAACTTAGCGGGTCAGGCAGCATCTCTGGAGAACAGGGGCAGGTGGCGGTTCCGTTAGCCCATCCAATGATTTTAGAGGTTGGACGAATAATCTACGGTCTAGTTAACTCGCGCTTACTGTGGGGCGGGCACGATGGCGCAGCGGTAGAGTTGCTGCCTTACAGCGCTTGCAGCGCCGGAGACCCGGGTTCGATCCCGACTACGGGTGCTGTCTGTCCGGAGTTTGTACGTTCTCCCCGTGACCTGCGTGGGTTTTCCTCCGAGATCTCCAGTTTCCTCCCACGCTCCAAAGACGTACAGGTTTGTAGGTTAATTGGCTTAGAATAAGTGTAAATTGTCCCCAGTGTGTGTAGGATAGTGTTAATGTGCGGGGATCGCTGGTCGGCGCGGACTCGGTGGGCCGAAGGGCCTGTTTCCGCGTTGTATCTCTAAAGTAAAAGCATTAAATAAGTTGTTGAAGGTGAGGACAAGTTCTGTCAGGCAGAGGAGAGGGGAATGTAATGCACACAGTTCATTAAATAAATCTAGAATCAAAAGCAATTAAACATGAAACTATCAGAATGACATTAAAACCCATCTGGAACAATACAACTGATGGTTTGTAAATATAAGTGTGGCAATCTCAGTAACGTGGCCAGCACTTCATTCTCCCCAGCAACAAGCCACAACCCACTCAAGGGCTATTGGGGATGAAGTCCTGCTGTGAAAACTCCAATGCCCTGAATTCATAAAGAAAAAGAAAATGCACCAAAGAAAGTAATAGAAAGGAACTGCAGATGCTGTTTTATACCAAAGGAAAAACACAAAATGCTGGAGTAACTCAGCGGGTCAGGCAGCATCTCTGGAGACCATGGATAGAGTGATACATTGAAACATAGAAAATAGGTGCAGGAGTAGGCCATTCGGCCCTTCGAGCCTGCACCGCCATTCGATATGATCATGGCTAATCATCCAACTCAGTATCCTGTACCTGCCTTCTCTCCATACCCCCTGATCCCATTACCCACAAGGGCCACATCTAACTCCAGTGCAAAAACAGGCCCTTCGGCCCAACTTGCCCTCACCTGCCAACAATGTCCCAGCTACACTAGTCCCACCTTCCTGCGCTTGGTCCATATCCTTCCAAACTTGTCCTATCCATGTACTTGTCTCACTGTTTTCTTATACGTTGGGATAGTCCCAGCCTCAACTACCTCCTCCGGCAGCTTGTTCCAGCTCTGTGAAAAAGGTTACCCCTCAGATTCCTATTAAATCTTCTGAAGGTGGGTTCCTGACCCGAAAAGCCACCCTTAAATATTCTCCACAGATGCTGCCTGACCTGCTGAGTTACTCCAGCACTCTGTGAAACATTATCTATCCATGTTCTCCAGAGATGCTGCCTGACCCGCTGAGTTACTCCAGCACTCTGTGAAACGTCACCTATCCATGTTCTCCTGAGATGCTGCCTGACCCGCTGAGTTACTCCAGCATTCGGTGTCTTTTGTGACCTCATCACACAGTAAAACAGGACATGAGATACTGTAGCTGTTTAGGAAGGAACTGCAGATGCTGGAAAATCGAAGGTAGACAAAAATGCTGGAGCGAAGGATAAGGGTTTTTGAAGGGTCTGAAGAAGGGTTTCGGCCCGAAACGTCGCCTATTTCCTTTGCTCCATAGATGCCGCCTCACCCGCTGAGTTTCTCCAGCATTCCTGTCTACATAAGAGACTGTAGATTGGCTGAATGCACGCAGATGAAACTTGAACATCAAGGTTAAGTAGAGAGGGAGAATGAATCGTACAGAATGACGCGGGAACAATGAACCAAGAACAAGAGCTCCATTATTATGAATTATAATTGCACTTTAATTGGTTCATTTTGTGCTTCAGAGTTGTTGGGATCAGAGAACGCTATAATGATATCGAAGGTGATTATTCGGTGTGTCAAATATATGGTCATTCCTAAGAGAGAAAATCCCATTAGTTCCATTCCCTGTTCTTTTCTCTCTTCTATTACCCGTTTCGATCTACGATGCGGCAACAGGCCCTTCGGCCCGTCGACCAAGTCCGCA
The DNA here is from genome assembly GCA_036785375.1 of Leucoraja ocellata. Classification (NCBI taxonomy): domain Eukaryota; kingdom Metazoa; phylum Chordata; class Chondrichthyes; order Rajiformes; family Rajidae; genus Leucoraja; species Leucoraja ocellata. The sequence continues at coordinate 62,420 of JAWMAR010003482.1, forward strand.
CCGACCAGCGATCCCCGCACACTAACACTATCCTACACACACTAGGCACAATTTTACATTTAGACCCAGCCAATTAACCTGCAAACCTGCATTCAAAAGAGAGTTGTATAGAGCTCCGAGTCCATGCCGACCACCGTTTTGTAGAAAGGTGTGTATGTGGAGCACAGCCATAATTTGGGATCTGAAAGGATGTAACGAGGTACACATGACAAAGATAGCGGAGTCAGGGGACATGGGGAGAAGGCAGGAACGGGGTACTGATTGTGGATGATCAGCCGCGATCGCATTGAATGGCTCGAAGGGCCGAATGGCCTACTCCTGCAACTATTTTAAGAATAAGGAGCAAGCCATTTAGAACGGAGATGAGGAAACACTTTTTCTCACAGAGAGTGGTGAGTCTGTGGAATTCTCTGCCTCAGAGGGCGGTGGAGGCAGGTTCTCTGGATGCTTTCAAGAGAGAGCTAGATAGGGCTCTTAAAAATAGCGGAGTCAGGGGATATGGGGAGAAGGCTGGAACGGGTTACTGATTGGGGATGAGCAGCCATGATCACATTGAATGGCGCTGTTGGCTCGAAGGCCTGAATGGCCTACTCCTGCACCTATTGCCTATGTATCTATGTATGTGCGGGGGGGGGACTGAAGATCTCGGAGAAAACTCACGCAGGTCACGGGGAGAACGTACAAACTCCGTACAGACAGCGCCCGTAGTCAGGATCGAACCCGGGTCTCTGGCTCTGTGAGGCAGCAACTCTACCGCTGCGCCACCGTGCCTTTCAAATGCCTCTCCAATTCCCTTTCTGAAGATCTCATTGAGCCTCCTTCCACCAGAGTGAATTTGCAGAGGGTCGTGGACGTATCCCAGTACATCACACGAACCTGACTCCCCACCATCGATGCCATCTACACTTCACGCTGCCTCGGGGAAGCAGCCAACCCAATCAAAGGCTCGTCCCACCCCGGTCATTCCCTCTTCTCCCCGCTCGCGTCCAGCAGAAGGTACGGAAAGCGCGCACCACCAGACTCAGGAACAGATTCTTCCCCTCTGTTAATAGCCTTCTGAACGGTCCTTCCATAAGCTAGGGTACTGTCTGATTCACCTGTACCCCATTGCGGACATTGGACCTGGGGCACTACAATACTGAGAACTATATTCTGCACTCTCTGCTCTGCTTATTATACTTGAGTTTGGCTTGGTTGCGTTTGAGTGAACTTCATTAGAGATGAATAAATTGATTTCAGTTTAGTTTAGAGTTGAGAACTACAGTACATTCTGAACGCTGTATCTCCCGCCTTGCTCTACCTACTGTATTTGAGTTTGTCTTGATTATTTCTATCGAAAGCCAAGAACTAAAGGGCCTGTCTCACTTAGGAAACCTGAACGGAAACCTCTGGAGACTTTGCGCCCCACCCAAGGTTTCCGTGCGGTTCCCGGAGGTGGCAGGTGGTTGCCGGAGGTTGCAGGTGGTGGAAGCAGGTAGGGAGACCGACAAAAACCTCCGGGAACCGCACGGAAACCTTGGGTGGGGCGCAAAGTCTCCAGAGGTTTCCGTTCAGGTTTCCTAAGTGGGACAGGGGCATAAGACACTGTCATATGTCCCAGATAGAACAGTGAAATCGCATCGTATCTTATTGAAATGCATCGTATTATGCGGTTTGATTGGAAGGCATGCAAAACAAAGTTTTTCACTGTACCTCAATAGACAATAGGTGCAGGAGTAGGCCATTCGACCTTTCAAGCCAGCACCGCCATTCAATGTGATCATGGCTGATCATCCATAATCAGTACCCCGTTCCTGCCTTCTCCCCATATCCCCTGACTCCGCTATCTTTGTCATGTGTACCTCGTTACATCCTTTCAGATCCCAAATTATGGCTGTGCTCCACATACACACCTTTCTACAAAACGGTGGTTGGCATGGACTCGGTGGGCCGAAGGGCCTTTCACCATGCTGTTCCTCCCAATCAATAAAATCAAGGCCTGGTAACTGGTAAATCCTATGTACCATTCACTAATTAGCGCGGGTGTCAGGGGTTATGGGGAGAAGGGCAGGGGAATGAGGTTGAGAGGGATAGGTTGATTCAGCCAAGATTGAACGTGCAGACTAGACCTGATGGGCCGAATGGCCGACAGTAATTCCGCCCCTGGAACTTATGAACCGTGATACGCACGGAATGGAGGGATATGGATTAACGTGCAGGCAGAGGGGATTAGTGGACCTTGGCATCAGGTTTAGTCAGTTTGTTAGCAGGCCTAATTCTGCTCCGAGAACCTATCTACTTGTGAACCAAAGGAACAGCTGCCCATCACAATGTCACAATTAGAAGCCTATTTTTACTTCGACACATCATTGGCACTCAGAATCAGATCCCACCAGGTGATCTTTACTCAATCAATCAGTCCCTTTGTGCTTCAAGCCAAGCATGGAAACTGAAAACAAACTTGCCAAAGTTACAGCGCCCGAGACCTGGGTTCGATCCTGACCTCGGGTGCTGTCTGACAATAGACAACAGACAATAGGTGCAGGAGTAGGCCATTCGGCCCTTCGAGCCAGCACCGCCATTCAATGTGATCATGGCTGGTTATCCCCAATCAGTATCCCGTTCCTGCCTTCTCCCCATATCCCCTGACTCCGCTATCTTTAAGAGCTCCATCTAACTCTCTCTTGAAAGCATCCAGAGAACCGGTCTCCACCGCCCTCTGAGGCAGAGAATTCCACAGACTCACAACTCTCTGTGAGAAAACGTGTTTCCTCATCTCCATTCTAAATGGCTTACCCCTTATTCTTAAACTGTGTGGCCCCTGGTTCTGGACTCCCCCAACATCGGGAACATGTTTCCTGCCTCTAGCGTGTCCAAACCCTTAATAATCTTATATGTTTCAATAAGATATCCTCTCATCCTCCTAAACTCCAAAGTGTACAAGCCCAGCCGCTCCATTCCCTCAGTATATGACAGTCCCGCCATCCCGGGAATTAACCGTGTAAACCTACGCTGCACTCCCTCAATGACAATTTTGTTGTGTTCTATCGTCATTCCAACCACAAATCCCACGTGATTGAGACAAACACTTGCACAGGTCCACCACTGATTTTCTGACAACTGGTGGTCCGGCGCCTCCTTTAATCCAGCCAAAATTACGAGAGCGCACTTGGAATCCTCCCGCTGAAGTCCCCCCCCCCTCATAATGTGTACCCTAGGCCGGGTGAGGCTGCCGATCTCGATCTCATCGGGACTTGCGCGGCCGATCGGCCGGTGGAATTTTCCCCCCGTGGCCTGGCCAGAGTCGGCAGATCCGTTCCCGCGGCCGACTTTGCGGGCCGCTATCTCGGCCCCTCGACAACCGAGGCGGGACGTTCCAGTACCGTTGCACTCCTCTCGGAGGCTGTGACCCCTGTTGGTCCTTGAGTATTGTGTACAGTTTTGACCTGGAGTATTGTGTGCAGTTTTGGTCCCCTAATTTGAGGAAGGATATTCTTGCTATTGAGGGAGTGCAGCGTAGGTTCACAAGGTTAATTCCCGGGATGGCGGGACTGTCATATGCTGAGAGAATGGAGCAGCTGGGCTTCTACACTCTGGAGTTTAGAAGGATGAGAGGGAATCCCATTGAAACAATTAAGATTGTTAAGGGTTTGGACACGCTAGAGGCAGGAAACATGTTCCCGATGTTGGGGGAGTACAGAACCAGGGGCCACAGATTAAGAATAAGGAGTAAGCCATTTAGAACGGATGAGGAAACACTTTTTCTCACAGAGAGTGGTGAGTCTGTGGAATTCTCTGCCTCAGAGGATGGTGGCCGGTTCTCTGGATGCTTTCAAGAGAGAGCTAGATAGGGCTCTTAAAGATAGCGGAGTCAGGGGATATGGGGAGAAGGCAGGAACGGGGTACTGATTGGGGATGATCAGCCATGATCACATTGAATGGCGGTGCTGGCTCGAAGGGCCGAATGGCCTACTCCTGCACCTATTGGCTGTTGTCTATTGTGAGACAGCACCCGAGGTCAGGATCGAACCCAGGTCTCGGGCGCTGTAACTTTGGCAAGTTTGTTTTCAGTTTCCACGCTTGGCTTGAAGCACAAAGGGACTGATTGATTGAGTATTGAATGACGGTGCTGGCTTGAAGGGCCGAATGGCCTACTCCTGCACCTATTGGCTATTGCCTATAAAAACGGATAACCTGGCAAGGCTCTGGAACCAAGGGTACCGGAGAATCAGTGGCGGACCTGTACAAAGAGTGTTGGTCGTACATAATGATATCTAAAGCAACTGGTAACACAGTGCCTCAAGCTTGAGTACTTTGCGTAATGGAATTACCCTTCTATTTGACCTTGCCTTCACACTGAAATCCCTGCAGCACTCCAACTTTTATAAATTACCAGAGACCTCAGGGCCATTCAAGAGAGTTCCCCAGTATGACCCATTTAAAATATGAATGTAAATATTGTCCGTTGAAACATTTCTCTCTCTATCTCTCCCTCGCACAGAAACGACACATTCACACCTAGGTCTCAGTACTTTTTTCAGATGTGCTAATAATTAAACCCTATAAAACAAACAGTTGTACCCGATGACATTAAGGCTGCCTGTTTAACCGCCTGCCTTTGCAAACACTAACTGTTTGCATGTGAAGTTCATATCAAAAGTTCACCACCCTTGTAGAATGATCTCATTACTAAAAGACCTATTCAGCCGTGGTGGAATGTAATGTACCTCCTGAATGAAAAATACAACCACAGTGCACAGTGGCTCAGCGGTAGAGTTGCTGCCTCACAGCGCCAGAGACCTGGGTTCGATCCTAACTACGGCTGCTGTCTGTACGCAGTGTGTACATTCTCCCCGTGACCTGCGTGGGTTTTCTCCGAATACGGGACGATCGCTGGCCGGCGCGCAACTCGTTGGGCTGAAAACTAAAACAGCATTAATCTGTGGAGTTGATTGAGGGCTGCCAATATCTGAAGTTAACAGAAAGCTTTCGTTTTTAATTTGGTTTGGTTTAGAGATACAGCGCGGAAACAGGGCCGCCGGCCCACCGTGTCTGTGCCGCTCAGCGATCACCTCAGCGACTAACACTATCCTGCACACACTAGGGACAATTTACAATTCTTCCAAGCCAATTAGCCTACAAATCTGTACGTCTTTGAAGTGTGGGAGGAAACTGGAGCACCCGGAGAAAACCCACACAGTCACGGAAAGAATGCACAAACTGCGTACAGACAGCACCCGTAGTCAGGATCGAACCCGTGTCTCTGGCAGCTACTCACCGCTGCGCCACCGTGCCCTACAGTTTAGGTTTATTAATGTCACGTGTACCGAGGTCCGGTGAAAAGCTGTGTTTTCCATACTCTTCAAGCTAAGCAATGGTCAATGGTCCTTTATTATTCTTTACTTTGCATACAGTTCAGTCAGCGATTGTCAAACCTCAATCCTCCATTAGTAGAAGGAGCATAGAAACAGTCCACTGAGACTGCATGCAAAAATCGCTAGGTTGTGGCACCATTAAGGTCATAAGGTTATAAGGAATAGGAGTAGAATTGGGCCATTCAGCCCATCAAGTCTACTCCACCATTCAATCATGGCTGATCTATCTCTCCCTCTTAACCCCATTCTCCTGCCTTCTCCCCCTAAACCCCTGACGCCCGTACTGATCAAAGTCCAGTCCGGTCAGTAAAATTTAATCAGGGGGCCAGTGAGGAACTAGGGTGGGGGGGGGGGATGGAGAACAGGGGGACTCGTCGGAGAACTAGGGTGGGGGAGGGATGGAGAGGAAAGGAAAGCAAGGGTTACTTGAAGTTAGAGAAGTCAATGTTCATACAAGTAACAAGTAGCCTTTATTGTCATTCAGATCTTGCGGTCTGAATGAAATTTTGTTGCCTTGCAGTCCTACATATAGTAAAAATGACAAAACACACAATAAGCACAAATACAGCTGGGGTGTAAGCTGCCCAAGCAGAATATAAGGTGCTGCTCCTCCAATTTGCTTTGGGCCTTGGCCTACATGATCTCCCGGTTGCTAAACACCCCCCCTCCCCCCCTCCCATTCTTGATGAGTACAGGTTAGATGTTATGGGGAGAAGGCAGGAGAATGGAGTCAGGAGGGAGAGATAGATGGGCCCAATTCTACTCCTATCACCTATGACCTTGTGCCTACAATGACCTTTCTGTCTTGGGTCACCTCCACTGTCAGAGTGAGGCCCAGTGCAAATTGGAGGAACATGAGGCCTGCCAGCAGGTCAAAGCCAAGTTACTGATGTTTAGTAATAATATATTGAACAGCTTTACATACAAGATAAATCTTAGATCAACTTTCTTGGGCATTTTAACAACAGATGTCTGGAACTGTTTGACACAATTTAATTTATGCTTCTCTCTTTCCCACTCCTGATTTACATAGACAGCAATTCTTTCATAACAAAACACTGATGCTTAAGGGAGTTGAACAGAATTAATGAAAGGCTCCTTACTTCATCATAGCCAGGAATGCAGCGGGTTCAACATCAGGGATGCGGATTTCTTCCTTATCTTCAGCCAGTTCGCCATAGAACATGGCATGAAAGACCGAGCTCCCGACAGCCAAGACATACTTGGAGAAGAAAGAAGACGATGTTATAATGATTGTATACGCCTCTATGAGATCACCCCGCATCCTCCTGCGCTCCACGGAATGGAGTCCAAGGAATTCCAGAACCAGGGGCCACAGTTTAAGAATAAGGAGTAAGCCATTTAGAACAGAGACGAGGAAACACTTTTTTTCACAGAGAGTGGTGAGTCTGTGGAATTCTCTGCCTCAGAGGGCGGTGGAGGCAGGTTCTCTGGATGCTTTCAAGAGAGGGCTAGATAGGGCTCTTAAAAATAGTGGAGTCAGGAGGTATGGGGAGAAGGCAGGAACGGGGTACTGATTGGGGATGATCAGCCATGATCATATTGAATGACGGTGCTGGCTCGAAGGGCCAAATGGCCTACTCCTGCACCTATTGTCTGTTGTCTATTGAGTCCCGGCCTACTCAACTTCTCCCTATCGCTCAGGCCCTCTAGTCCTGGCAACCTCCTCGTAAATCTTCTCTGTACCCTTTCCAGGTGGGACTTAGTGTAGCTGGGACATGTTGCCCGGAGTTGGGGAATCGAGGATCAGAGGACATAGGGTCAAGGTGAAGGGGGAAAGATTTAATAGGAATCTGAGGGGTAACCTTTTCACACATAGGGTGGTGGGTGTATGGAACAAGCTGCCAGGGGAGGTAGTTGAGGCTGGAACTATCCCAACGCTTAAGAAACAGTTAGACAGGTACATTGGTCGGTGGGGGCGCTGTGAGTCGGCTGCCCTGCCAGCAGAGTGTTCGTTATTTGACTTTTCTGACTCTGTGCTGCCCAGGTTTAATGTGAAAGGGACAAAGTTTTTATTCAGAGGGTTGGTGGGTGCCTGGAGCGTGCTGCCAGGGATGGTGGTGGGGGCAACCACCATAGTGGCGTTTAAGGGCTTTTTATAATAGGCACATGGATATGCAGGGAATGGAGAGCAGGCGGAGAAGATCAGTTTAACTTGGCATCATGTTTGACACGGACATTGTGCGTCGAAGGGCCTGTCCCTGTGTCCACTTCTAGAAGATCACCCCTTATCCTCCTGCGCTACAAGGAATAGAGTCCTAGCCTGCTCAACCTCTCCCAGTAGCTCAGACCCTCTAGTCCTGGCAACATCCTCGTAAATCATCCCGGCACCTTTTCCAGCTTGATAACATCTTTCCTATAACACCTAGATCTAGCTCATGTTCATAAGTGATAGGAGCAGAATGAGGCCATTCGACCCACCAAGTCTACTCCGCCATTCAATCTATCTCTCCCTCCTAACCCCATTCCCCTGCCTTCTCCCCATAACTCCTGACACCCGTACTAATGGCGAACCTATCAATATCCACCTTAACAATATCCATTGACTTGGGCTCCACAGCCCTCTGTAGCAATGAATTCCACAGATCGAAGACCAGATCAGGCTTTGGTAATCCTAAAGGGGACTTTTAGTGTTGCATAATTTTTTTTTTGTTGCTGAATTTTGAAATGCTCAAATTTTTGCCGGCCATGATATGACGCCGGCAGTTGCCGAAATAATCGCCAAGTGGGACAGGCCCTTTAGTTTCCAACTGTTCCTTGGTTTCGCTCAGCGACCAAGACTCCAGTACATGTCTCTTCAATGCATTTGACTTAATGTACCGTCAAAAAGATGCACAGATCCTTGCACCTCGAATAACACATTTCTTAATTTGCAAGTTGACATTCAAGTACGCCCCACTATTTTCGGGAGAGGAAATGAGCTCCATAAATGTTCTCATCCCATTTAGGCAGCTTTTTTTTGTTGTTGCTGTAAATGTATAAAATCATGAGAGGAATAAATTGGGTAGATGCACAGAAGCTCATGCCCGGAGGATGTAAGTTCAAGGTAAAGGGGAAAACATTTCATTGGAATCTGAGGGGTAACTTTTACCACACAAAAGGGTGGCGGGTGTACAGAACAAGCTGCCAGAGGAGATAGTTGAGGCTGGGACTATCCCAATGTTTAACATAGAAACATAGAAATTAGGTGCAGGAGTAGGCCATTCGGCCCTTCGAACCTGCACCGCCATTCAATATGATCATGGCTGATCATCCAACTCAGTATCCCGTACCTGCCTTCTCTCCATACCCCCTGATCCCCTTAGCCACAAGGGTCACATCTAACTCCCTCTTAAATATAGCCAATGAACTGGCCTCAACTACCCTCTGTGGCAGAGAGTTCCAGAGATTCACCACTCTCTGTGTGAAAATGTTAATGAAAGTGTTAAGAAACAGTTAAAGCCCTTTCCCACGGTACGAGTTCCTTCAAGAGTTCTCCCCGAGTTTGCCCTGATTCGAACACGGAGATTTACGGTAATGGCCGCTCGTAAGTACTCGGGGCTCTCGTGGACATTTTTCAACATGTTGAAAAATCTTCACGAGTCTTCCCGAGCTTACCTGCCGTTAGCGAGTCTTCCCGAGTACCTGCCGTTAGCGTTACGAGCCGCAAAGAGAGGTACCCGCTACGTTCATTCTCCGTGCTTACCACGAGTTTGATTTTTTTTGCTAACTCGGGAGAGCTCTTGGAATGAACTCGTACAGTGGGACAGGGCTATGAGGCAGGTACATGGAAAGGACAAGTTTGGAGGGATATGGACCAAACGCAGGCAGGTGGGACTGGTGTAGATGGGGGCTTGTTGGCCGGTGTGGGCAAGTTGAGCCGAAGGGCCTGGTTCCACGCTGTATCACTCTATGACTCTAAGTGCCTGTTTTAATTCTAGCAAACGCACTTTATTTTTTTTCCTTAGCTGGGGGTTTGTGGAAGAGGCTCCTCTGTTTAATCTTTTAATCACATGCAAGCACCACATGCGGTGAGCAGCAGTTGGCATGCCTCTTGTCATAATGCGATCAGTTTGACGGCTTTGTGGCCAATGCAGAATGATCAGCAATCCCTTTGCACCAGAAACTGGGTCACTGTCCAAGTGTCTGTCATGTGCACATAGAACAGTGCAGCCCAGGAATAGATCGGGTAGATGCACAGAGTCTTCTACCTAGAGTCGGTGACCCGATAACCAGAGGACGTAGGTCTAAGGTGAAGGGGAAAAGTATTTAATTGGAACGCAAGGGGTAACTTTTTTTTTACATAAAGGGAGGTGGGTGTGTGGTATGTCAGTCTGAAGAAGGGTTTCGGCTCGAAACGTCGCCTATTTCCTTCGCTCCATAGATGGTGCTGCACCCGCTGAGTTTCTCCAGCACTTTTGTCTGCCTTCGATTTTCCAGCATCTGCAGTTCCTTCTTAAACACAGGGTTTAGAGGGATATGGGCAGGTGGGACTAGGTGGATAAAAATGCTGGAGAAATTCAGCGGGTGAGGTAGCATCTACGGAGCGAAGGAACAGGTGACGTTTTCGGGTCGAGACCCTTCTTCAGACCCTTCAACTCAACTCAACCCAACTTTAGCGGATGGCTGATTGCAGTTACAGAAATGGCTCCTTGTAAGCAGTCGCAGGTAACTTGTGGGTAGACACAAAATGCTGGAGTAACTCAGCGGGTGAGGCAGCATCTCTGGAGAGAAGGAATGGGTGACATTTGTGGATGATCAGCCATGATCACAGTGAACGGCGGTGCTGGCTCGAAGGGTCGAATGGCCTACTCCTGCACATGGCCACCTACTATTGTCTGTTGTCTATTATCCCCAGCCCCCCATGGCCTGGTTTTACCTTCTCCCCAAAATCGACAAACACATCTGCCCCGGCAGACCCACTGTTTCTGCCTGCCTCTGTCCCACTGAATTCCATCTCCACGTACCTCGACTACATCCTATCCCCCCCACCCTGGTCCAATCCCTCCCGACCTATGTCCAAGACACCTCACACATCCCTTCGTCCCTTCAATGACTTCCACTTTCCCGGCCCCCACTCCCTCATCTTTACTAAGTCTGCAGAAGTTGTCTCGACCCGAAACGTCGCCCCGACACGAAACCCGAAAAGTCTTCACTGGAGTTTAGAAGGATGAGGGGGGTGATCTTATAGAAACATATAAAATTATAAAAGGACTGGACAAGCTAGATGCAGGAAAAATGTTCCCAATGTTGGGTGAGTCCAGAACCAGGGGCCACACAGTCTTAGAATAAAGGGGAGGCCATTTAAGACTGAGGTGAGAAAAAAAACTTTTTCACCCAGAGAGTTGTGAATTTGTGGAATTCCCTGCCACAGAGGGCAGTGGAGGCCAAGTCACTGGATGGATTTAAGAGCTCTAGGGGCTAGTGGAATCAAGGGATATGGGGAGAAGGCAGGCACGGGTTATTGATTGGGGACGATCAGCCATGATCGCAATGAATGGCGGTGCTGGCTCGAAGGGCCGAATGGCCTCCTCCTGCACCTATTTTCTATTTTTCTATGTGTCTATGTCGCCCATTCCTTCTCTCCAGAGAGGTTGCCTCACCCGCTGAGTTACTCCAGCATTTTGTGTCTCCCTTCGATTCAAACGAGCATCTGTGGTTCTTTCTTACACAGGGAGGTCGCAGATTCATTTGAAGCTGATCGTAGTTATATAATGAGCAGGGATGATGTTTTACCTTGTGTCCCGGCAACCTTTGTGTCCCGCCTTGAGGTCCGACCAAAAAATGAATGTCAGCCATCAGATCATTGTTAAACATCACTGCATTTCTGGAGTTGGGGTTGTGGGGTGGGGACAGAGAGAAGAACAGTCACACATTAGAAAATATTACGCAGATAAATACAATGTCCGTTCAAACATTTAGACCAGAAGACAGACAACAGCAAGCGTTGTCTGCGGAGGGCGCTCAGCATCGCCAAGGACTGCTCTCACCCCAACCATGGACTGTTTACCCTCCTACCATCCGGGAGGCGCTACAGGTCTCTCCGTTGCCGAACCAGCAGGTCGAGGAACAGCTTCTTCCCGGCGGCTGTCACTCTACTCAACAACGTACCTCGGTGACTGCCAATCACCCCCCCCCCCCCACCCCCCCACCGGACACTTATTATTATTTATTCAAATCATTTGCTATGTCGCTCTTCCAGGGAGATGCTAAATGCATTTCGTTGTCTCTGTACTGTACACTGACAATGACAATTAAAATTGAATCTGAATCTGAATCTGAATCTGAATAGACACAAAGTGCCGGAGTAACTCAGCGGGTGAGGCAGTATCTCTGGAGAACATGGACCAGTGAGGTTTCCAGGTCAGTTCTCAAGGGATTGCAGAAGGCTCGATGCAGGAAAAATGTTCCCGATGTTGGGGGAGTCCAGAACATAGAAACATAGACATAGAAACATAGAAATTAGGTGCAGGAGTAGGCCATTCGGCCCTTCGAGCCTGCACCGCCATTCAATATGATTATGGCTGATCATCCAACTCAGTATCCCGTACCTGCCTTCTCTCCATACCCCCTGATCCCCTTAGCCACAAGGGCCACATCTAACTCCCTCTTAAATATAGCCAATGAAGTGGCCTCAACTACCCTCTGTGGCAGAGAGTTCCAGAGATTCACCACTCTCTGCGTGAAAAAAGTTCTTCTCATCTCGGTTTTAAAGGATTTCCCCTTTATCCTTAAGCTGTGACCCCTTGTCCTGGACTTCCCCAACATCGGGAACAATCTTCCTGCATCTAGCCTGTCCAACCCAGGGGTTACACAGTTTAAGAATAAGGGGTAGGCCATTTAGGACTGAGATGAGGAAAAACTTTTTCAGCCAGAGAGTTGTACATTCTCTGCCACAGAAGGCAGCGGAGGCCAATTCATTGGATGTTTTCAAGCGAGAGATAGATTTAGCTCTTAGGGCTAAAGGAATCAATGGGTATAGGAGCAGGGAGAGGTGGATTATAGGAGCAGGGGGGTTCTACTGCAGTTGTACAGGGTCTTGGTGAGACCACACCTGGAGTATTGCGTACAGTTTTGGTCTCCTAATCTGAGGAAATACATACTTGCCATAGAGGGAGTACAGAGAAGGTTCACCAGACTGATTCCTGGGATGTCAGGACTTTCATATGAAGAAAGACTGGATAGACTCGGCTTGTACTCGCTAGAATTTAGAAGATTGAGGGGGGATCTTATAGAAACTTACAACATTTTTAAGGGGTTGGACAGGCTAGATGCAGGAAGATTGTTCCCGATGTTGGGGAAGTCCAGAACAAGGGGTCACAGTTTAAGGATAAGGGGGAAGTCTTTTAGGACCGAGATGAGGAAAACATTTTTCACACAGAGAGTGGTGAATCTGTGGAATTCTCTGCCACAGAAGGTAGTTGAGGCCAGTTCATTGGCTATATTTAAGAGGGAGTTAGATGTGGCCCTTGTTGCTAAAAGGGTCAGTGGGTATGGAGAGAAGGCAGGTACAGGATACTGAGTTGGATGATCAGCCGTGATCATATCGAATGGCGGTGCAGGCTCGAAGGGCCGAATGGCCTACTCCTGCACCTATTGTCTATGTTTCTATGATATGGGGAGTAAGCAGGAACAGCTCCCGAGGTCAGGACCGAACCTGAGGGGGAATGATAGGGTGATGGAATGACAGAGTCTTTTACCCAGAGTTGGGGAAGCAAGAACCAGAGGATTAAGGTGAGAGGGACAAGATGGAGTTAACCTGAGGGGCAACTTTTTCGCACAGTGGGTGGTGGGTGCATGGAACGAGCTACCAGAGGTGGAGTTGAGGCTGGGGCTAGAACAATATTTAAAAGACATTCGGGCAGGTACATAGACATGAAAGGTTGAGAGGGATATTGGCCAATTGCAAACAAATGGGTCTAGTGTAGATGGGGCATCTTGGTCAGCACGGACAAGATGGGCTGAAGGGCCTGTTTCCATGTTGCATGTCCCTATGACTCTCCCACAGCTCCGTTGCCCTTCAAGCTCTTTCTAAAATCAATTTGGTTTTAGTTTATTGAGATGCAGCGTTGAATAAGGCCCTTCGGCCCAACAAGACCATGCCGGCCAACGATTACCCATGCACTAGTTCTGTGTTATCCCACTTTATCCCACTTATCCTACATACTAAGGGGAATTTACAGAGGGCCAATTAACCACGTCTTTGGGATGTGGGAGGAAAACCGGACAGAACCCACGCTGTAGAAGGGAGAACGTGCAAACTCCGTAAAGACAGCGCCCGTTGTCGGGATCGAACCCGGGTCTCTGGAGCCGCAAGGCAGCAATTCTACTGCTGTGCCACCCATGCCGCAATTCAGCCAACCCGATTGTCCACTCCGGATCCCAGCAACCAGAAGGAATTGCTTTCTCCCTGCATCTTCAACTAATGACTTTAAAACAGGTTTTGCTCCCCAACCAATTTGCCAAAGAAACATTTTTATAGAGAGTCAGAGAGTCATACAGTGTGGGTACAGGCACTTCAGCCCAACTTGCCCATGCCGACCACGGTGCCCCATCCACACTAGAGTCGTAGATATTAAGATAGTGTGGGAACAGGCCCTTCGGCCCAACTTGCCCATGCCGACCACGGTGCCCCATCCATACTAGCGTCGTAGATAGAGTCATAGATTAACACAGTGTGGAAACAGGCCCTTCGGCCCAACTTGCCCATGCTGACCAACATGTCCAGCTACACTAGTCCCACTTGCCTGCGTTTGGTCCATATCCCTCCAAACCCTGTCCTATCCATGTACTTGTCCAACTGTTTCTTAAATGATGGGATAGTCCCAGCCTCAACTACCTCCTCTGGCAGCTCGTTCCATACACCCACCACCCTCTGTGTGAAAAGGTTACCCCTCAGATTCCCATTAAATCTTTTCCCCTTCATCTTGAACCTATGTCCTCTGGTCCTCGATGCCCCTACTCTGGGTAAAAGACTCTGTGCATCTGCCCGATCTAGTCCCGCCTGCCTGGGCTTGGCCCATATCCCTCCAAACCTGTCCCATCCAGAGTCAGAAGAAGGGTCTGGACCCAAAACGTCACCTAGTTCCTTTCCCTTAGAGATACTGCCTGACCCGCTGAGTTACTCCAGCTTTTTGTGCCTGTCTTCCAGCCATTTTTTCTGCCCTTTCTGCTAGTTTAAAAAACTCACAGGTTTAAGAACTCACTCCCCATCATCACAGTTGTTTTTTTAGCTAAGTGGATTTTTATTCAAAGTAAAACCAGTGCAGGATTGTAAAGGTACACAAAAAAGCTGGGGAAACTCAGCGGGTGCAGCAGCATCTATGGAGCGATGGAAATAGGTGACGTTTCGGGCCGAAACCCTTCTTCAGACTGATCGGGGATGGGGGGGGAGGGGGGGGGGGGGCGGGGACAAGAAAGGAAGAAGGAGGAGGAGCCCAAAGGCTGGGGGATGGGAGGAGACAACAGGGGGACTGAGGAAGGGGAGGAGACAGCAAGTTTATTGTTAGTCCTTGCTATCTCCTCCCCTTCCTCAGTCCCCGCCCCCCCCCACCCCCACCCCCGAACAGTCTGAAGAAGGGTTTCGGCCCGAAACATCGCCTCTTTCCTTCGCTCCATAGATGCTGCTGCACCCGCTGAGTTTCCCCAGCTTTTTTGTGTACCTTTACAATCCTGCACTGGTTTTACTTTGAATAAAAATCCACTTAGCTAAAAAAACCTTCGATTTTCCAGCATCTGCAGTTCCTTCTTGAACACAAGATTGTAAAGGTTGTTTTGAACTAGTTTTGACAAGCAATTTGCAGCATTTTTCTATTTGGGTTCAGAAGATCTTTAGGACTCAGCTTCAGAGTGTTAAATGCTGTGGACATCCCCCTTGTCTATTTAACACTCCAAGCTTTGAAGAGCAAAGAGCATTTGACCCAAATAGTAGAAATGAGACACAAAATGCTGTAACTCAGCAGGACAGGCAGCAACTCTGGATAGAAGGAATGGGTGACGTTTCGGGTCAAGATCCTTCTTCAGTCTGAGGATTTAAATATTATCACTTCTGGCTGTTTCCCCCACATCCTCCAACCTTATTGATTCTTGCTATTGAGTGAGTGCAGCGTAGGTTTACAAGGCTAATTCCCGGGATGGAAGGACTGTCGTAGGCTGAGAGAATGGAGCAGCTGGGCTTGTATACTATGGAATTTAGAAGGATGAGAGGGCATCTTAGGGAAACATATAAGATGATTCAGGGTTTGGACATGCTAGAGGCAGGAAACATGTTGGTGGAGTCCAGAGCCAAGGGCCACACAGTTTATGAATAAGGGGTAAGCCATTTAGAACGGAGACGACGAAACACTTTTTCACACAGAGTGATGTGAGTCTGTGGAATTCCCTGCCTCAGAGGGCGGTGGAGGCCGGTTCTCTGGATACTTTCAAGAGAGAGCTAGATAGGGCTCTTAAAGATAGCGGAGTCAGGGGATATGGGGAGAAGGCAGGAACGGGGTACTGATTGGGGGTGATCAGCCATGATCACATTGAATGGCGGTGCTGGCTCGAAGGGTCGAATAGCCTACTCCTGCACATGGCCACCTACTATTATCTATTGTCCCCAGCCCCTGCATGGCCTGGTTTTACCTTCTCCCCAAAATCCACAAACACAACTGCCCCGGCAGACCCACTGTTT
>JAWMAR010003483.1:0-5000 GCA_036785375.1 Leucoraja ocellata
ACCCCCTCCCCATCTCCTACCACTCCCCGACCCTCTTCCCCTCCTCTCACCACTCTTGCCCTTACCCCTCCCTCTCACACTCCCCCTCCCCCTGCTCCTCCCCTACCATCTTCCCCTCCCCTTAACCCCCTTCTCTCCCTTCTCCCCCTCTTTGCCACCCCCCCCTCAACACTTACTACTCCCCCACCCCCTCTACACCATTCTTCCTCTACACCATTCCTCCTCCCTCACGTCTTCCTCCTACCCTTCCGCCTTCGTCCCCTCCCCTTTCTCCTCTCCCCACCTCCTCGTCACCTCCCCTTCACCCTCCCAACCCTCCCCATACCCCCTCACCCTCCCACTCCCTCACCTCCCCCCCTCACCTTCTCCTACCCCTCCCCAAACCCCCCCCCCTTACACCTTCCCTGTCCCCTAACCCTCATTATCCTCCCCGTCTCTTTCCCCTTCCCCCCTCCCCCCCTTCCCACTCTCCCTCTCCTGCCCCCTCATTTTCCACTCACCTTCAACACCCACTCCACCCTCTCCCGCCCCCTCACCTACCCCCTCACCCTCTGCTCTCCTCCCTCTCCCCGCCCCCTCTTCCTTCCCCTCCCCTGCCCCTCCCTAAACCATTTTTCCCCCTTGCCGACTCCCCCTCTCTCTATCCCTCCCTTCTCCCTCCCCCTTCGCCACCCCCTTCCCTTCCCCTTTCCGCTTCACTTCCCCTCACCTCCTTAACCTACCCCTACCCCTTCACCATCCCCCTCCTCTTCCCTCTTACCTCCCGCTCACCCTCATCCTCCCCTCACCTTTCCCCTCACCCTTCAACCCACTTCCACCACCCCCTCCCCTGCACCCTCCCCTTCGCCCCTCATCATCCTCCCCTCCCCTTTTGCCTCAGCCTCCCACTCCCTCATTTCCACCCCCTCCCCTCACCCTCCCTCAACCCTGTTATTCCACCTTCCGCCCACCTCTCCCCATTCACCTCTCCCCATCCCCTTCCCAACACCTTCCCAACCCACTTCCCTCCACCTCTCCCTCAACCTCCACTCCCCCCTTACGGCCTACATGCCCCCTCCCCTACCCAACCCTCCCCCTCCCCTACCCCCTCCCCCTTACCACTCCGCCTTCCCCTGCGCTCCCTTCCCCTCCCTTCCTGCCCCCACATCACCTTCTCTCCCTTTTCCCTCCCCTTTACCCGCTCTTTACCCCTCCCCCTTTTCTGCCCCTCCTCTCCCCTTCCCTCTCCACCCCCCTCCCCTCGCCACTCCTCATCCTCCTCCCCATCCGCCTCAACCTTCACCCACTTTCCACTCCCTACCCCCTTCCCAATCCCCTTCTTCCTCTCTCTACCCCTCCCCCTTTCCTCCCCATCTCTCACTCCCCTCTCCCCTTCGCACTCATCAACATCCACCTCCCCTTCCACCTCAACCATCAATGCCTTTCACCTCCGCCCCTCTCTCTCCCCTTCCCCTCACCGTCCCTCACCCTACCCTTCCCCCGCCAACTCCCCTTTCCCACCCGCTCCAACTCCCCCTTCCCCAACTGCTCCATTATCCTTCCTCTACCCCTCCTCAACCCCTTTCCCCTCCACCTTCTCTTCACCCTCCCCTTCTCCACAACTTCCCTCTCACCACATCCTCTCCTCCCTCTCTCCTCCACCCTCCCCCTCGCAACCACGTCCCACTCCCCTCCCCCTCCTCCACTCCCCCTCCACTACACCCTGCCCACAACCTCCTGCAACCCTCCCTACCCCTCCCCCTCACCATTCTCTCCCCTATTCCTTCCCCATCCGCCTCCCCTTCCCTTCCTTCCCCCTCCCCATCTCCCCCCTCTACCTCCCCTTCCCACATCAATATCCCCCTCCTCTCCCTTATCCTCTCCCCTTACCCCGCTGCCTGCCATCACCCTCTCTCCCCCTCCTCACCCTTTAGCCACTCATCACCCTCCCCCTCCGCCTCACCCTTCAAACCCCCTCTCCTTCCCCTTTCCCCCGTCCCTCACCCTAACCGTCCCCTCACCACCCCCTCCACAACCGCCTCCCCCTCCCTTTCCTCTCCCCTTCACCGCCCCTTCCCTCTCACCCACACTTTCCCCCTCCCTCTCACCCCCAACCCTCACCTCCCTCCACCCCCCTCATCCGCTCCACTCACTCTACACCTCCATCTCCCCCCCTCTTCCCATCCGTCTCCCCCCCATCCCCAGTATCTCCCCCCTTCCCCCTCCCCGTCCCCATATCACCACCCCCTTCCCCCTCCTTCCCGCGCTCCCTACCCCTCTACCTTTCCTGTCCCTCCTCCCATCCCCTCTCACTGGCCCCTCCCCTTCGCCCCGTATCATCCTCTCCCCCATCCGCCTCAACCTTCAACCGCATCCACCTCCGCCCCTCTCCCTCTCCCTCCCCCTCCCGCTCCCCATCCTCATCAGCCTCTCCCTATCCCTCTCATCCTCCAGCCCCTCCCATTTTCCTCCCTCCCATCACCTTTACTCTCCCACCATTCCTCTCCCGCTCTCCCTCCCCTGCCCCTCCACCCTCATCACCCTCATCACGCTCATCCTCCGCTCGCCTACCCCCATCCACCCCTTCCCCCTCATCACCTTTACCCACCACCTCCCCCTCCTCTTCCCTTTCCCACCCCATCACCTGCCCATCACCACCCATTTTTTTTCTACCTCTCCACTTCATCTCCCCCTCCTCCTCCACTCCCCGTCACCCTCCCCCTCCATCTCCCTCACCCCCTCCCACTCCCCTTCCCCCTCCCCTTCCGCAACACGCGCCCCCTCACCCTTACACTCTCCACTTCTCCTCCCCCTCACCAACCCCTCCCCTCCCCCTCCCTTTCCCCGTCCTCC
Organism: Leucoraja ocellata; assembly: GCA_036785375.1. Lineage (NCBI taxonomy): Eukaryota > Metazoa > Chordata > Chondrichthyes > Rajiformes > Rajidae > Leucoraja > Leucoraja ocellata. The sequence continues at coordinate 2,833 of JAWMAR010003483.1, forward strand.
TTCCCCCCTCCCCGTCACTCTCCCGCCTCCCCATCCCTAACCCTCACCACCCCTCCCCTTCCTCCTCAACCTCATTCCTTCCCTTCCCCCTCCCCTTCCCCCACACTCATTCCTCCTCCCCATCCCCATCTCTCCCCCTCCCCCTTCGCTCTCACCCTTCGCACTTTCCCTTCCCCTCTTCTTACCTTCCCCTCCCCTCACCCCAACGCCTAAGCTCCTAAATCTCCCCTTCCCCTCACCATCCCTCACCCTCCCCTTAACCCTCGCCCTTCATCACCCGACTCTGCCCCTGCCCCCTCCCCTCCTCTTCACCCTCCCCCTCAACTTTCCCACCCTCTCCCAAACCCCTGCCCCCTCCCACCCCTTTTCCTACCCGTCCCCTCCCCCTCCACTCCCCATCAACTGCATCCTCCACTTCTCCTTCCCCTTCCCCTGTCCCTGCCCCCTCCCCATCCCCATCTCATTTTCCCTCACGCAAACCCCCTTCACTCTCCCCTTCCTCCTCGCCATCATCCCACTCCTCCCCGTCCCCCACCCCTTCCTCATTAACCTCCGCCTCCCAATCCCCCTTCTCCCTCGCTCTCCTACTGCCCCTTCCCTCCCTCTCCCCCTCCCATCGCCTAACCCTCACCTCTCCCTCACTCCCCTCCCCTTCTCCCTCCACTCTCTCTCCCCTCCCCTCATCCCCGCTTACACCCTCCCCTTCTCCTTCCACTCTCTCTCCCCTCCCCTCTCACCTCCCCTTCTCCCTCCACTCTCTCTCCCCTGCTCCTCCCCCTCATCACCGCTCTCCCCTTCTCTTCTCCCTCCACTCTCTCTCCCCTCCCCTCATCCCCGCTTACACCCTCCCCTTCTCCTTCCACTCTCTCTCCCCTCCCCTCATCCCCGCTTACACCCTCCCCTTCTCCTTCCACTCTCTCTCCCCTCCCCTCTCACCTCCCCTCCCCTCCCCCTCACCAAACCCCTTCACTCCCCCTCCCCAAACCCCCTCTCCCCCTCATAGCTCGCCCTCACCCTACACCAGCCCTTCACCATCCCCTCTCCTTCCCCCTCCCCTCCCCGCTGCCTCATCTACCCTTTCGCTCCTCTCACCCTCTCACCCTCCCACCCCCTTTCTCCTCTCCTCCCCTCCCTTGTCTTCCCCCTCCCCTTTCCCTTCATAATATCAACCCATCATCCGCCCCTCTTTCCTTCAAACTACCCCACACACCTCACCTGCCCCTCCCCTCCACCCCCCCCTTGCACCTCCCCCTCCCCCTATTCCTCCCCCTCACCCTCTTCCCACCCCTCCCCTCAACCTCACCCTCTCCTTCCCGCCCCTGCCCCTCCGCTCCTAGTCCCACTCCCTTTCCCCACATCACCGGCCCCTCCCTATCCCCCTCCCCTCCACCCTCCCCCTCCCCCCCCACAGCCTCCCCATCGCACATTATCCTACCCCTCCCCTTCCGCCTCCCTTCCAATCCCCGTCACTCTCCCCCTCCCCTTCCCCCTCCCCTTACCCATCTCCTCCCTCTCCCCCTCTCTCCCCCTCATCTTCCTCCTTCCCCTTTCATCCACTCCCATGCCCCCCCTCCCCATCAACCTCCCTCACCCAATCCCCCTCCCCTTCCCCTCCCTCTGGGTGGCAGTGTGTGCTGTGAGGAGGATGTTGGGTGGCAGTGTGTGCTGTGAGGAGGATGCTATGAGGCTGCACGTTGATGGATCGGTTGGGTGAGTGGGCAGATGCATGGAAGATTCAGTATAATGTGGATAAATGTGAGGTTATCCACTTTGATGGCAAGCACAAGAAGGCAGATTATTATCTGAATGGTATCAGGTTTGGACAAGGACAGGTGCAGCGACACCTGGGTATCCTTGTACATCAGCCACTAAAAGTAAGCATGCAGGTACAGCAGGCAGAGAAGAAAGCTTAGGGCATGTTTGCCTTCATAGCGAGAGGATTTGAATATAGGAGTAGACAGGCCCTACTGCAGTATACATGGCCCTGGTGAGAACACGCCAGGTGTATTGTGTGATTTATGGTGTCCTAATTTGAGGAAGTACATTCTTGCTATTGAGGGAGTGCAGCGGAGCTTCACCAGGATAATTCCCTGGATGGCGAGATTGACATATGATGCAAGAATGGACCGACTGGGCTTCTATTCACTGGAATTTAGGATGAGAGGGAA
>JAWMAR010003483.1:10000-78398 GCA_036785375.1 Leucoraja ocellata
GGGTGGTAGGGGTCTTTGATGATGGAGATGGCTCTGTTGATACATCTCTTCCTGTATATGTCCAGCAAGAAAGGGAGTGGAGCACCAATAATCCTGCTGGCGGTCTTCACAATCCTGTCAAGTTGGTGCCGTTCGTACGCCTTGCAGCTCCCGAACCAGGAAGTGATGCCGTTGGTTAATGTGCTCTCGACTGTCCCCCTATAAAAAGTTCGTAGATGTGTAGTGGGGAGACCTGCTTTACGTAGTCTTCGGAGAGGGTGTAGTCGCTGCTGGGCTCTCTTGACCAGTGCTGTGGTGTTGGTTGTGGACATCAGGTCATCTGACAGGTGGAGTCCTAGGAACTTCACGCTGCTGACCCTTTCCACATCAGCTCCATCGATGTGCAGAGGTGTATGGTGTTGTTTTCCCGCCCTCCTGAAGTCAACCACCATCTCCTTGGTTTTTCCCACGTTGAGAATGAGACTGTGGGATTTGCACCATCCTGTGAGCAGCTCCACCTTCATCCTGTACGCCGACTCATCATTGGTTCCCCTTATCCTTAAACTGTGACCTCTTGTTCTGGACTTCTGCAACATCGGGAACAATCTTCGTGCATCTAGCCTGTCCAACCGCTTAAGGATGCTGTAAGTTTCTTTAAGATCCCCCCTCAATCTTCTAAATTCTAGCGAGTACAAGCCGAGTCTATCCAGTCTTTCTTCATATGAAAGTCCTGCCATCCCAGGAATCAGTCTGGTGAACCTTCTCTATACTCCCTCGATGGCAAGAAAGTCTTTCCTCAGATTTGGAGACCAAAACTGTAAGCAACACTGTACGCAGTGATCTCACCAAGACCCTGTACAACTGCAGTAGAACCTCCCTGCTCCTAGACTCAAATCCTTTTGCCATGAATGCTAACATACCATTCGCTTTATTCACTGCCTGCTGCACCGGCATGCCTACTTTTAATGACTGATGTACCATGACACCCAGGTATCGTTGCATCTCCCTGTTTCCTAATCGGCCACCATTCAGATAATAGGCTACTTTCCTGTATTTGTCACCAAAGCGGATAACCTCACATTTATCCACATTATACTGCATCTGCCATGCATTTGCTCACTCACCCAGCCTATCCAATTCACCTTGCAGCCTCCTAGCATCCTCCTCACAGCTAACACTGCACCCCAGCTTTGTGTCATCTGCAAACGTGGAGATGTTGCATTCAATTCCCTCGTCCAAATCATTAATATATATTGTAAATAGCTGGGGTCCCAGCACTGAGCCTTGCGGTACCCCACTAGTCACTGCCTGCCATTGTGAAAAGGACCCGTTTACTCCTACTCTTTGCTTCCTGTTTGCCAGCCAGTTCTCTATCCACATCAATACTGAACCCCCAATGCCATGTGCTTTAAGTTTGTATACTAATCTCTTATGTGGGACCTTGTCGAAAGCCTTTTGGAAGTCCAGATACACCACATCCACTGGTTCTACCTTATCCACTCTACTAGTTACATCCTCGAAAAATTCTATAAGATTCGTCAGACATGATTTACCTTTCATAAATCCATGCTGACTTTGTCCAATTTCACCACTTTCCAAATGTGCTGCTATCCCATCTTTAATAACTGATTCTAGCAGTTTCCCCACTACCGACGTTAGACTAACTGGTCTGTAATTCCCCGTTTTCTCTCTCCCGCCCTTTTTTAAAAGTAGGGTTACATTAGCTACCCTCCAATCCTCGGGAACTACTCCACAATCTAATGAGTGTTGAAAAATTATCACTAATGCATCCACTATTTCTGTGGCTACTTCCTTAAGTAATCTGGGATGCAGCCTATCTGGCCCTGGGGATTTATCGATCTTTAATCCATTCAATTTACCTAACACCACTTCACGGCTAAGCTGGATTTCACTCAGTTCCTCCATCTCATTTGACCCCCGGTCCCCTGCAATTTCCGGCAGATTATTTATGTCTTCCTTAGCAAAGACAGAACCAAAGTAGTTATTCAATTGGTCTGCCATGTCCTTGTTCCCCATGATCAATTCACCTGTTTCTGACTGCGAGGGACCTACATTTGTTTTAACTATTCTTTTTCTCTTCACATATCTATAAAAGCTTTTGCAGTCAGTTTTTATGTTCCCTGCCAGTTTTCTTTCATAATCTATTTTTACTTTCCTTATTAAGCCTTTTGTCCTCCTCTGCAGGACTCTGAATTTCTCCCAGTCCTCTGGTAGGCTGCTTTTTCTGGCTAATTTGTACACTTCATCTTTTGTTTTGATACTATCCCTGATTTCCCTTGTTATCCATGGATGCACTGCCTTCCCTGATTTATTATTTTGCTAAACTGGGATGAACAATTGTTGTAGTTCATGCATACAGTCTTTAAATGCCTTCCATTGCATATCCACCGTCAACCCATTAAGAATTAATTGCCAGTCTATCTTGGCCAATTCACGTCTCATACCCTCAAAGGTACCTTTCTTTAAGTTCAGGACCCATGTTTCTGAATTCATGATGTCACTCTCCATCCTAATGAAGAACTCAACCATATTATGGTCACTCTTGCCCAAGGGGGCACGTACAACAAGATTGCTAACTAACCCTTCCTCATTACTCAATACCCAGTCTAGAATAGCCTGCTCTCTCGTTGGTTCCTCTACATGTTGATTTAGAAAACTATCCCGTATACATTACAAGAAATCGTCTTCCTCAGCACCCTTGCCAATTTGATTCACCCAATCTATATGTAGATTGAAGTCACCCATTATAACTGTTTTACCTATGTTGCACGCATTTCTAATTTCCTATTTGATGCCATCCCCATCTCCACTACTACTGTTAGGTGGCCTGTACACAAATCCCACTTGCGTTTTCTGCCCCTTAGTTTTGTTGATCTCCTCAAGGCGGAAAATGCCATCAGCTCTTTGTCAAAGACAGAAATACAAAGAAGACATATTAACATTGGAAGCTGGAGGACAGGGGTAAAAAGAAACAGTCAATTGTACAAGCTTGACCCAGTCTGGCAGGATGGGCTTCTGCGGATGGGTGGTCAACTAAACTAATTGGCAATGCCCGAAAACACTAAACGTCCTATCATTCTCTCAAAGTACTTTTACATAACGACATTATTATTACGACATATTCAAGTACAAGTTGGACATGGAGGAAGAAATTATATGTTATCCCAACTTGGTAAAAAATATTGGGCTATCGAGGCTGACTCTACAGCGTCACGAGGTTCTTGGTTGATGGGAAGAATACTAGAAATCATGCCTGATGTTCGGGGCTTGGTGCGTATGGTACGTCTTAAAACAAAAATCAATGTTTTAATAAGACCAATAACCAAGTTGTGAATGCTTCTAGAAGGTGAAGGTGAAGATTGAAGAGTCGATGAAGAGCAACGATTGCATGTTATTTTTTCATCGTTAGTATCGTGTTTTGTATCCCTGCCTGTCACGCGTTAGACCAGCGTTCAATTTCCCCACAAGGAGCCACAATGTTTAATTCCCTGACCTTTTGCTTTTGATATATGTATAGCCTTTGTGGCCACTTTTTTAATGTTTATTAGTAATTTCCTCGTTAGATACTCGGAACAATTAGGGGCCGGTGTGTAGTGGCCATTTGGCCTGTTTTGCATGTCACTGGTGATGGCATGTCGGTTTAAAGTTTAAACTACCCGTTACATTGTGGGTGGGATTTATGATGTGTTTATGGGTGTGTTTGGAGCTTAGATGCTTGTGCAGAAGTTTAGTTTTTAGATTAATTTGGAGAGACGATGGAGAATGTCAATCCTTCGACCATGTCAATGTTACAGAGACACGGCGAGTTTTGTAATGTTTAAAGTTGCAAGTTAGAATTCAAGGAAGATTGCAGTAATGTCGGAAGAAATGTGGATGTATCTTGCTGTTTACCATTAACAATAAAGCATTTATTCAACAAAATACTGTGTGTTGAAGTTTGATGAGTGAAGAAGCTCTGAAGGTCTCTGAGGAAGCTTGCATGCGTATAGAAGATATTCCCCTTATCCATTCTCATCCAAATAGTGGCTAGAGAATTTGTTTCTCGATAGATAAGAAAAATCTGCCGCTACACCGATGTTGGGGGAGTTCAGAACCAGGGGCCACCGTTTAAGAATAAAGATTAAACCATTTAGAATGTAGACGAGGAAACACTTTTTCTCACAGAGAGTTGTGAGTCTGGAATTCTCTGCTTCAGAGGGCGGTGGGGGCAGGTTCTCTGGATGCTTTCTAGAGAGCTAGATAGGACTCTTAAAGATGGTGGAGTCAGGGGATATGGGGAGAAGGCGGGAACGGGTTACTGATTGGGAATGATCAGCAATGATCACATTGAATGGCGGTGCTGGCTTGAAGGATCTAATGGCCTACTCCTGCGCCTATTGTCTATTGTCTATTGTAGGATAACAAAGTAGTCGAAGTGTTTACAATACGTTCGGCATTTCTGATCCGTTTAAATTAGGATAATAACATGATGTTGCATTTGGCTCCAATGTTGATCTTTGCAACAGTAATGGTGTTGTTGACATGAAGTGAAACTTCAGGGTTGAGTTGCTTGATAGTGGAAGCAACCAAGGAGTTTATGTTATGGCTGCTATTTTCATGCTCAGGGAGTAGAGCTGGAGGTGGCGCTGCTAGTTCTGGGTTCTTGCTATCAGCAGCTTCATGTTTTAACCAGTGTACAGACTGCCTTGGGCGTGATCAGATTCCACAAGTACGGCAACATTTTGAGAAATGATTTCTTCTTTTGCAAAAATGGCATATTTTTCCTAGAGCAAAGCAAAATTAGCGGTCTGCAGGGTGCGAGCCGCCACAGTTAGAACACTTTCCAATAATTTTTGAGATTGTCGAGATGATGAGTGGGGTTGTGAGCGCTGGTTATGGTAGCAAGTGTCGGTAACATCAACATGGTATGAGGAATGCGGTCCGGGTCCCAATGACCTGGTGTGAGGAGTCGTCATCTCATTAATACGACAAGCATGTTCATCTCGGGCAAGTATCAGTTCAGTATCACAAAGTAATTCAGCGCATACTTTATCACTGAGAATTCCACCCATAGTCTGTGGGCCGAGCATCATAAATGTGTATAGAAATCAGTTTTCGTGACCCAAGTCACCAAACTACATGACATTTTCCACAGATTTAGATGAAATATAATTGCGAAGGAAGTCATAAATCGTCATTGACAAAAGTTGCCCATTAATTAATTAAACTAATTAGACAGTGTGATCGGGAAAATAAGCGTCATTTAGTGGCCAATGCCCACATTACACCATGATCAGCCTATTTCCGTGTTGCAGTCCATTTAAACTATATATTATTATATCTATATTTACATGTAAATATATGACTTGTAAATATGACTGTTATCATATATAATTAAGTATATTGATATCATATAAATAATATGATGAATATAATTTTGTGTGTGTTTTTTGAATGACACTGTCGCAGACATCCTGCTCCTGAACCAGAATAATTAATGGGTGAGGGCAGTTCTTGTGAGTTCCTCCCTTTACTGAACCCCACTGACTGCCAGTGTGCAGAGTGGGTGTCACGGCCATAGTGGGACTGCGGCAGTTCCAGGCTGTGGACAGACCTGCAAGGAATCTTCCAGTCGCTTTAATAGGAAATGTAATGAGACTGCCGCAGAGGTCCCAGGTTTTACAGGCTCATGAACCTGCCTAATTAAAGGGTCAGGACAGATCCTCTGTGTTCCCCCGTTTACTGAACCCCACTGACTGCCATATTGGCGAGAGTAGGTGAGAGAGGCCCAGGACCGTTGGGAGAGGCCCAGGACCGTTGGGAGAGGCCCAGGACCGTTGGTGAGCAGTGGAGGAGGGTCAGGGCGGTGAGTATATAAATCGGGCGCGGGGCTTGTTTTCACAGAGGCCCAGGACCGTTGGAGAGCAGTGGAGGAGGGTCAGGGCGGTGAGTATATAAATCGGGCGCGGGGCTTGTTTTCACAGAGGCCCAGGACCGTTGGTGCAGTGGAGGAGGGTCAGGGCTTTTACCGAAATCTGTAACGTTCCACACTCCATAGTGAGGGTTCTGGTGGAAGCCGCTGATTGGTGGAAGCAGACTAGAGGAAGCAGCTGATTGGGTGCAACATCAGGTTAGCATTTGTGCTTTCTGGTTAAAGGGGCAGTGCTTTAGTTAAGGTACAGTGGGTTAAAGGGGCAGTGCTTTAGTTAAGGTACAGTTGGTTAAAGGTGCAGTTCTTTAGTAAAGGTACAGTGAGCCAAGGGTACAGTGGGCTAAAGGTACAGTGCTTTTTGTTTATATAATAAAGGTGCAGTTTAAAGGTCACGAGGGAGCAGCTGTTGTGAGTCAGATACCTGCTGATTTCTCCCAGCAGTTTCTAGTGTATTGTACTGGTATCAGATCCAGGGTAAGGCGGGAGAATGACAGTCAGAGCAGTATACTGTTCTGGATGTCAAATGTGGGAGGTCATGGTGTCGGATGGCCCTCCAGACATCCACATCTGCTCCAGGTGCAGCGAGATGGGGCTCCTAAGGGACCGTATTAGGATCCTGGAGCAGCAGCTCGATGACCTCGCTCTGATCAGGGAGAGTGAGGAGGTCATAGAGGGGAGTTATAGAGAGGTGGTCACTCCAAAACCACGGGAGAGAGACATGTGGGTCACGTTAAGGAAGGGCAAGGGGCAGAGGCAGGAACGAGTGAGTACTCCAATGTCGGTACACCTCGCAAATAAGTACTCCTGTTTGAGTACGGATGGGGGTGACAGCCTACCCGGGGGTAGTGACAGCGGACGGGCCTCCAGCACAGAGACCGGCCCTGTTGCTCCAAAAGCTAGGGAAAAAAAGAGGGCCATAGTAATTGGGGACTCTATTGTTAGGGGGTCGGATAGGCGATTCTGTGGACGCAGTCGGGAGACCAGGATGGTGGTCTGCCTCCCTGGTGCCAAGGTCTCGGACGTGTCTCAACGCATCCAAGATATCCTTAAATCAGAGGGAGAGGAGCCTGAGGTCGTGGTACATATAGGTACCAATAACATAGGAAAAAAAAGGGAAGAGGTCCTGAAGGGAGGATTTAGGGAGTTGGGAGGAGAGTTAAGAAAAAGGACCAAAAAGGTAATAATCTCAGGATTACTGCCTGTGCCACGCGACAGTGAGAGTAGGAATGGAGCGAGGTGGAGGATAAATGCGTGGCTGAAAGACTGGTGCAGAGGGCAGGGATTCAAGTTCCTGGATCATTGGGACTTCTTTTGGGGAAGGTGGGACCTGTTCAGAAAGGATGGGTTGCACTTGAACCCGAGGGGGACCCATATCCTAGCGGGGAAATTTGCAAAGGCAGCTGGGGAGACTTTAAACTAGAATGGTTGGGGCGAGGGACTCAAATAGCGAAAGGTAGTAGAGAGAATGGGAGGCAGGAAGCAGAAATGGGAAGCACTCGGACACAAGAGGAGAAAGAAAAAAAAGGAAATAAACAGAGAATAAGAGACGGGGGTTTTCTTAAATGTGCATATTTTAATGCTAGGAGCATTGTAAGAAAGGTTGATGAGCTTAGAGTTTGGATAGACACCTGGAAGTATGATGCTGTGGCGATCAGTGAAACGTGGTTGCAGGAGGGCTGTGATTGGAAACTAAATATTCCAGGATTTCGCTGCTTCAGGTGTGATAGAATTGGAGGGGCAAGAGGTGGAGGTGTTGCATTGCTAGTCAGGGAAGATATTACAGCAGTGCTTTGGCAGGATAGATTGGAGGGCTCATCTAGGGAGGCTATTTGGGTGGAATTGAGAAGTGGGAAAGGTGTAGCAACTCTTATAGGGGTGTATTATAGACCGCCAAATGGGGAACGAGAATTGGAAGAGCAAATATGTAAGGAGATAGCAGATATTAGTAGTAAGCACAAGGTAGTGATTGTGGGAGATTTCAACTTTCCACACATAGACTGGGAAACACATTCTGTAAATGGGCTGGATGGGTTGGAGTTTGTAAAATGTGTGCAGGATAGTTTTTTGCAGCAATACATAGAGGTACCTACTAGAGGAGGGGCAGTGCTGGACCTCCTGTTAGGAAATGAGACGGGACAGGTGGCGGAGGTATGCGTTGGGGTGCACTTCGGGTCCAGTGATCACAATACCATTAGTTTCAAGATAATTATGGAGAGGGTCAGAACTGGACCTAGGGTTGAGATTCTTGATTGGAGAAAGGCTAACTTTGATGCGATGCGAGATGATTTAAAAGGAGTGAACTGGGACATGTTGTTTTATGGGAAAGATGTAGAAGAGAAATGGAGGACATTTAAAGGGGAAATTTTAAGAGTACAGAATCTTTATGTTCCTGTTCGGTTGAAAGGAAACAGTAAAAATTGGAAAGAGCCCTGGTTTTCAAGGGAAATTGGACATCTTGTTCGGAAAAAGAGGGAGATCTACAATAATTATAGGCAGCATGAAGTAAATGAGGTGCTTGAGGAGTATAAGGAATGTAAAAGGAATCTTAAGAAAGAAATTAGAAAAGCTAAAAGAAGATATGAGGTTGCTTTGGCAAGTAAGGTGAAAGTCAATCCAAAGGGTTTCTACAGCTATATTAATAGCAAAAGGATAACGAGGGATAAAATTGGTCCATTGGAGAGACAGAGTGGACAGCTATCTGCAGAGCCAAAAGAGATGGGGGAGATATTGAACAATTTTTTTTCTTCGGTATTCACCAAGGAGAAGGATATTGAATTATGTGAGGTAAGGGAAACTAGTAGAGTAGCTATGGATACTATGAGGTTCAAAGTAAAAGAAGTACTGACACTTTTGAAAAATATAAAAGTGGATAAGTCTCCAGGTCCTGACAGGATATTCCCTAGGACATTGAGGGAAGTTAGTGTAGAAATAGCCGGGGCTATGACAGAAATATTTCAAATGTCATTAGAAACGGGAATAGTCCCCGAGGATTGGCGTACTGCGCATGTTGTTCCATTGTTTAAAAAGGGTTCTAAGAGTAAACCTAGCAATTATAGACCTGTTAGTTTGACTTCAGTGGTGGGCAAATTAATGGAAAAGATACTTAGAGACAATATATATAAGCATCTAGATAAACAGGGTCTGATTAGGAACAGTCAACATGGATTTGTGCCTGGAAGGTCATGTTTGACTAATCTTCTTGAATTTTTTGAAGAGGTTACTAAGGAAATTGACGAGGGTAAAGCAGTGGATGTTGTCTATATGGACTTTAGTAAGGCCTTTGACAAGGTTCCTCATGGAAGGTTGGTTAAGAAGGTTCAACTGTTGGGTATAAATCTGTGTTGGGTCCTTTGTTGTTTGTCATGTACATCAATGATCTGGATGAAGGTGTGGTAAATTGGATTAGTAAGTATGCAGATGATACTAAGATAATGAAGAGGATTTCCAAAGTCTACAGAGTGATTTAGGCCATTTGGAAACATGGGCTGAAAGATGGCAGATGGAGTTTAATGCTGATAAATGTGAGGTGCTACACCTTGGCAGGACAAATCAAAATAGGACGTACATGGTAAATGGTAGGGAATTGAAGAATACAGTTGAACAGAGGGATCTGGGTATAACCATGCATAGTTCCTTGAAGGTGGAATCTCATATAGATAGGGTGGTAAAGAAAGCTTTTGGTATGCTAGCCTTTATAAATCAGAGCATTAAGTATAGAAGCTGGGATGTAATGTTAAAATTGTACAAGGCATTGGTGAGACCAAATCTGGAGTATGGGGTACAATTTTGGTCGCCAAATTATAGGAAGGATGTCAACAAAATAGAGAGAGAACAGAGGAGATTTACTAGAATGTTGCGTGGGTTTCAACAACTAAGTTACAGAGATAGGTTGAATAAGTTAGGTCTTTATTCTCTGGAGCGCAGAAGGTTAAGGGGGGACCTGATAGAGGTCTTTAAAATGATGAGAGGGATAGACAGAGTTGATGTGGACAAGCTTTTCCCTTTGAGAATAGGGAAGATTCAAACAAGGGGACATGACTTCAGAATTAAGGGACAGAAGTTTAAGGGTAATATGAGGGGGAACTTCTTTACGCAGAGAGTGGTGGCGGTGTGGAATGAGCTCCCAGTGGAAGTGGTGGAGGCAGGTTCATTGGTATCATTTAAAAATAAATTGGATAGGCATATGGATGAGAAGGGAATGGAGGGTTATGGTACGAGTGCAGGCAGGTGGGACTAATGGGGAAAAAAAATTGTTCGGCATGGACTTGTAGGGCCGAGATGGCCTGTTTCCGTGCTGTAATTGTTATATGGTTATATGGTTATATTGAATAGCGGTGCAGGCTCGAAGGGCCGAATGGCCTACATCTGCACCAATTTTCTATGTTTCTATGTTTATGCATGGGCCAGATATATTGTCAGTGCAGACAGGTTAGGACCAAGACAATGTTTGTATCCAGAGTCAAGGTCTGGAATGGTACTAGGTGTACAGTCAAAGCTGGGACCAGGGGTGTGTTCAGCACTGGGAACGTAAGCAGGTAAGGGTTGTAAAGGGGGCCAGGTGTAAGGCTGCATTCAGGGTCAGGAATGAGAGAAGGTATGCAACTGGAGTCAGGATCAGGAGCAGTACCAGGCGTGCAGTGAGACCCAGGTGGTCTTCTATGTTCTTCTTCTATGTAGTTTTTTTTTGGCGGTTGGCAAACAACTTTTTAGTGCATTACCGACACCAACTGGTATGGAGTGTGGATCAAATAACATTATAACTTGTATACTAATAACCTATATCTTTCCAAACAAATTGGTTACCCTGAGAAAAAGCATCAGGATTTGATAGCACATATGAATTCTTTTGTAAATTATCTATTAAATCAAATTGTACTTTTTCTTTTCTGAACCGTTCACTCATTTGTCTTCTTTCTTCCTCATACCTCTCACAATGTATAATGACATGCTCTATTGTCTCTTCTTGACCACAGTATTCACATCTGCCTGTATTATGCTTGCCTATTATAAAAAGTGTACTGTTCAGACCAGTGTGTCCAAATCTGATTCTTGAAATTACTGTCTCCTCTTTTCTGTTTTTTCCTGCACATCTCATTTCTCCCACTTTCCTCTGGACTCTGTAGAACCACCGTCCTTTCCGCTCTTCCTCCCATTGCTTTTGCCATCTTTCCTTCAGTCTTTGCTTAATAATGTCTTTGATTTCAGTTTTACCTATGTTAATACTTAAATCAATCTTCTTTTTGTTACTTCTTTTGCTACCTTATCTGCCATTTCGTTTCCTCTAACGCCAATGTGTGCTGGTACCCATAAAAATATGACTATAAGCCCCATCATTTGAATTCTGAATAGTGTTTGTTGTATTTCAATCAAAATGTCTGGTCTACTGTCTGAATGGCTGTGCTGTAAACTGTTTATTGCTAAACTTGAATCTGAACAAGTGCTGGGTGTTCTTGACTGTGGCCCTGTAGGTTAATCCAGTAATTCAATGAAAGCTGTATCCATCTCATCTCTAGAGGCATCTCCTCCATTTCAACCCGTAATGCTGCTGTTGGAGTTGTTTTTATTGCACCTGTACATATTCTCAATGCCTGATATTGAATGTGGTCTATTTTCTTAAGAGAAGTACTTGATGCCGACCCATACACCACAAACATAATCTAACACAGATCTAATTAACCCAGTGTATATAGCCTTCAAAGCTGTTCTATCTGCCCCCCAATCACATCCAACTAAACATCTCATTACATTCAGTATCTTCTTACATTTGTCCACTACTTTCTGAATATGAACCATCCATGTAATCCTCTCATCAAACCATAAACCTAAAAATGTATAGTATTTTACTCTCTCCAATTCCTGGTTATATAATTTTAGTTTAACCTCACTACCAATTTTCTTCCTAGTAAAAAACAATATCTGTTTTTTCCACAGAAAATTTGAATCCCCATTTATATGACCACTCTTGTACCTTTATTATAGCCCTCTGTAGTTTCTGCACAATAAACTTCACATTTCTCCCCCTTTTCCAGATTGCCCCATCATCCGCAAACAGTGAAACTCCCATTTCATTTACAATTTCTTCATATACATCATTTATCATTACTAAAAATAGTAAAGGACTTATTATGCTCCCTTCAGGTGTTCCATTTTCAATATCCAATGTTCCTGAGTATTGATTTCCAACTCGTACTTGTATTGACCTCCCAAATAAAAAATCCTTAATCCATTTAAATATACGACCTTTAATCCCCAATTTACCTAGTTTCACTAATAACCCTTCTCCCCACATCATATCATATGCTTTCTCAATATCAAAAAATACAGCTACTACACTTTCTCTGTTAATTTGTGCTCTCCTAATTTCATGTTCTAAACATATAGCTGGATCCATGGTGTTTCTCCCCTTCCTAAAACCACTCTGGTAATGGATAAATATCCTTTATTTTCTACATAATATGTTAACCTTTCATTTGCCATTTTTTCCATTACTTTACATATGTTGGATGTTAACGCAATAGGCCTATAATTCCCTGAGTTTGTCAGATCTTTACCTGGCTTTCCTATTGGGATTACTACTGCCTCCTTCCAGCTTTGCGGTAATTTCCCACCCTCCCACACTTTATTATAAAATTCTAACAAAAAATCCTTGGATACTTCACTGAGATGGTTTAACATGGTGTAACATATCCGATCTTTACCTGGTGCTGACATCTTGGTTTTTCTAAGAGCTCGGTTGAATTCTGTCTTTGTGAATGGTTTGTTGAGTACATCGTTAGTGTCTTCCTCATGTCGTATTAACTGTATATTATCTGCTATGGTATTTTCTTTTCCTTTTCTTCCTTCTTCAATAACATTGTCTGAACTGTGAATTTTTGCAAAAGATTTTGCCAACATCTCTGCTTTCTCTTCATCTTTCACTGCTGTAATTTCACCGTCGGTTATGATTGGATATTTGTATTCTCTTTTAATTCCTTTCATTCTCCTTATCATTCCCCAAACTTGACCTACTTTTATCTCCCTTCCCACTCAGTTACAAAATGTCCTCCAAAATTCCCTCTTTGCATTTTTTATTACTCTTCTTACACTTGCTTGCAACCTTTTGCATTCAATAAGATTCTGAAAATTGTGATTTCTTTTCAAAATTTTAAAAGCTTTATTTCGACACTTAATTGCTTTGTCACACTCCTTAGTCCATCAAGTCCATTGGTACACTCTTCTTGTTGTGCTTACCTCCTTTCTTCTTAATGGACTTTGTTGCTGCCTCTAAAATGGCTTCACAAACAGAAATATTTATCCACATCTTCATAAATATCAATTTTCTCCATTTCTTGCTCACTAATAATCTTAAACTTCTCCCAATCAGCACCACTAAAATACCACTTCTGTATTCTCTCTGTATTATACTCCTCTAAACTCACTCCTACTACTATTTCTATCAGGTAGTGGTCACTTCCTACCGTTGTTCGTCAAATTACTTCCCATGAACAAACACCCGCCAATGAGTCTGACACTAGTGTGAGGTCTATGGCTGATTCTGACCCTGTTCTGATGTTGATTCGTGTCCCACTTCCATCATTAAGACACACAAGGTTTTTATTCTCCATTAAATCCTCAATCACCATCCCATTTTCATCATTAGAATCATCCCACAACGTGCTATGAGCATTAAAATCTCCACAACATATAACTTTCCCCCCTAAATACCCAGCAAGTTCATCCATCAACTCCATTGAAAGCCTTTTACACGGATTATAAAAATTAACAATTTTAACCCCACCTTCTCTTGTCCAAATTTCAACCACAGTCCAATTCTAATTCTGTTCCTTTCACCAACAATCTATACTGTATTCCTTGCTTTATAAATATTACACACCCCCCCTCCACTCCCCTCCCCCCTATCTCTACGGATACTATCATAACCTTTGCTGACAAAGTCTAATGAAGGCTTAAGCCAGGTTTCTTGAATACATATGACTTCTGGTTACTTCTTTAACTCTTTAATGAATCCTTTAAACTCTTGTCCATTTGCTATTATGCTCCTTGTGTTCCATTGTAATATAATCAATTTGACCTATCACCAGAACCTTCCTGCCTTCCATCTGCTTCAAGCTTTTTATTGATACGCTCCCATACTTCTTTTAAACTCAAAAACTTCTCTGCTCCCTTAACAATTATTTTTATTTTTTCTGTTTTGTGTTTAACCTGATCAGTACAGTTGATTACATATGCAATGAAAACAATAAGCTTATCAGCTGTCAGTTCTATGTGAGTTTTGACTGCTTGACTTTCCTCTGATCTCAAAAACGGACGATTCTCTCTCCCATTTGTCCTTGCACCTTCTTCACTGCCTCCGAGTAGCTTATGTTACTTCCTGTTTTCACTTGCTGAATCTCCACAGCCCTCTTCCTGACTTCACATCCCCCATACGTTACCCTGTGCGGTCCTCCGCAATTGCAGCATTTATCCTGCATATTTTCTCTGCACTCTTCAAATCTATGCTCTCCTCCACACTTGGGACACCTCTGCTTCCCCTTACACACCACTGCTATGTCCATACCTCTGGCATTTATAACATCGGAGCGGTGGAGGGATACAAGGCCTCACTAGAAAACTCATGCATCCGATTCTCACTTTTTCTGGTAGTTCAGACTGCTGAAACTCCAGAAGCACAGACAAGCTTTCTACCCTCTTACCCTCCATTGTCCTTAACAATCTCTTAGCTTCACTCACCTGACCACCAAAAATACTCCTTTTGAGTTTCTCCAGGTCTTCATCTACAGGAATACCTGTTATTACTCCCCTTGTCACTACTCTCACCCAGAGTCTTTCTTTCACTGACCATCTTCTTGCAAACACTTTCAATCTTCAGAGCCTTATTTTTCTGCTCCTCCGTTTTACATATTATTAACAAGTTCCCGTCTCTCAAAATCTTAGCTGTTTCCACCTCTCCTACCTTCTTCTTTAGCTCCCTGGGCAAAGCTATCGTACTTAAATTGACATGCTCGTCTTCCTTTCTGAATTTCAGTATTATTTTAACCTCCTTCCTTTCAACCTTTTTCCGAACCGTTCTCCTATCCTCTTCTGAACAGTTCCCTTCAAAACTCCTTTTGCTGCTTTGGCTGAGCTCGTTTTGCCTGACTCCTCCTTCTCCATATAACAATTACAGCACGGAACAGGCCATCTCGACCCTTCTAGTCCGTGCCGAACACATATTCTCCCCTAGTCCCATATACCTGCGCTCAGACCATAACCTTCCATTCCCTTCCCGTCCATATAACTATCCAATTTATTTTTAAATGATAAAAACGAACCTGCCTCCACCACCTTCACTGGAAGCTCATTCCACACAGCTACCACTCTCTGAGTAAAGAAGTTCCCCCTCATGTTACCCCTAAACTTCAGTCCCTTAATTCTCAAGTCATGTCCCCTTGTTTGAATCTTCCCTACTCTCAGTGGGAAAAGCTTTTCCACGTCAACTCTGTCTATCCCTCTCATCATTTAAAAAACCTCTATCAAGTCCCCCCTTAACCTTCTGCGCTCCAAAGAATAAAGCCCTAACTTGTTCAACCTTTCTCTGTAACTTAGTTGCTGAAACCCAGGCAACATTCTAGTAAATCTCCTCTGTACTCTCTCTATTTTGTTGACATCCTTCCTATAATTAGGCGACCAAAATTGTACACCATACTCCAGAATTGGCCTCACCAATGCCTTGTACAATTTTAACCGTTTCTAATGACACTTGAAATATTTCTGCCATAGCCCCTGCTATTTCTACACTAACTTCCATCAATGTCCTAGGGAATATCCTGTCCGGACCTGGAGACTTATCCACTTTTATATTTCTCAAAAGTGTCAGTACTTCCTCTTCTTTGAATCTCATAGTTTCCATAGCTACTCTACTTGTTTCCCTTACCTCACATAATTCAATATCCTTCTCCTTGGTGAATACCGAAGAAAAGAAACTGTTCAATATCTCCCCCATCTCTTTTGGCTCTGCAGATAGTTGTCCACTCTGACTCTCTAATGGACCAATTTTATCCCTCGTTATCCTTTTGCTATTAATATAGCGGTAGAAACCCTTCGGATTTACTTTTACCTTACTTGCCAAAGCAACCTCATATCTTCTTTTAGCTTTTCTAATTTCTTTCTTAAGATTCTTTTTACATTCTTTATACGCCTCAAGCACCTCATTTACTCCATTCTGCCTATAATTATTGTAGATCTCCCTCTTTTTCCGAACCAAGTGTCCAATTTCCCTTGAAAACCATGGCTCTTTACAATTTTTACGATTTCCTTTCAACCGAACAGGGACATAAAGATTCTGTACTCTTAAAATTTCACCTTTAAATGTACTCCATTTCTCTTCCACATCTTTCCCATAAAACAATTTACTCCTTTTAAATCCTTTCGCATCTCCTCAAAGTTAGCCTTTCTCCAATCAAAAATCTCAGCCCTAGGTCCAGTTCTGTCCCTCTCCATAATTATATTGAAACTAATGGTATTGTGATCACTGGACCCGAACTGTTCCCCAACGCATACCTCTGCCACCTGACCCATCTCATTTCCTAACAGGAGGTCCAGCACCGCCCCTTCTCTAGTAGGTACTTCTATGTATTGCTGCAAAAAACGATCCTGCACACATTTTACAAACTCCAACCCATCCAGCCCATTTACAGAATGTGTTTCACAGTCTATGTGTGGAAAATTGAAATCTCCCACAATCACTACCTTGTGCTTAATACAGGTGCACAACCTTTTATCCGAAGATCCAAATAACGAAAACCTCCGAATAGCGAAATTTTTTCGGTCCTTGAAAACGTTCACCGAGGGCGGCCCGCAGAGGTGACAGCGGAACCTCCGGTCGGTCCTCGAAGAAAGGGGAACTAAATCCCCATTCATAAAAGAGAAGGTGAGGGTATATTGCGCGGGAGGGTTAATAATTGACAATATGCTGCTACCTGCCAGCTGAGTTAAAAAGTTCCCACGGTAGACCCACGATGCACAGTGTATCGTGAGTCTTGCGTGGGAACTTTTTAACTCAGCGTGCAGGCAGCAGTAGATTGTCGCTCCCTTCAGTTTCACCCCACCTGCACCCCTCTGCTTCCCGGCCATGTGTGTGACCCCTTCCCTCCCCTCTCCAGCTCCCTGCTCATTGCACCGGCGCGGGGGCTTTGTACTGTCTTCACGTCGCGATGCTAGCAGCACAGTGCCAGTCACCGGAGACGTCAGGACCAACGGAATACCGACCCCCAGGCCCACTGCAAGCACGGAGATCCCAGATCAGCAACTCTAGCCCAGCCCCGTTCCAACTCCAGAGGAACACGCTCCCCGTATGGGCAGAAGCTGATGGTGTGCAAGGGGTACGTCTTGTTCTTGGGGTCGCGCAGTTGGGCTATGGGCGAACTGCCACTTGTCGCCATAGCGGCCCATCGGGGAGCGGATTCCTCTGGAGTTGGAGGGGGAGGGGGGTATTGTGCTGTTTGATCGCCCCCTACTATTCCAGGGACAGGGAGACAGGACATTCACCGAGGGCGGCCCGCAGAGGTGACAGCGAAGAAAGGGGAACTAAATCCCCATCCATAAAAGAGAAGGTGAGGGTATATTGCGCGGGAGGGTTAATAATTGACAATATGCTGCTACCTGCCCGCTGAGTTAAAAAGTTCCCACGGTAGACACGATACAGTGTATCGTGAGTCTTGCGTGGGAACTTTTTAACTCAGCGTGCAGGCAGCAGCAGGTTGTCGCTCCCTTCAGTTTCAACCCACCTACACCCCTCTGCTCCCCGGCTATGTGTGTGACCCCATCCCTCCCCTCTCCAGCTCCCCGCTCATTGCACCGGCGCGGGGGCTTTGTACTGTCTTCACGTTGGCGATGGCAGCAGGCCAGTGCAGTCACCGGAGACGTCAGGACCAATTGGACGTCAACAACCAGGCCCACCGCAAGCACGGAGAACCCAGAGACCCACAGCCAACAGCAGCCCAGCCCCCCTCCAACTACAGAGGAACCTGGGTTGCGGATGACGGGGCGCAGCTCGGGGTGTCGTAGGGGCCCATCGGGGAGCGGGTTCCTGTTGGTCCTGACGTCTCCGGCCACCTGCTATCCTCCGGGAACTGTACCTCCCTTGCAGGAGAGTGGGGTTGTTTGCAGTTGCAGAGGGAGGGGGCAAGGGCGGTACAGTTCCCAGTCTCAGCTCCAGTCCAGGGGGGTGGCCGGAGACGTCAGGACCAACGGGACAGCGACCCCCAGGCCCACTGCAAGCACGGAGATCCCAGAGACCCACAGCCAGCAGCAACTCCAGCCCAGCCCCGCTCCAACTCCAGAGGAACACGTAGGGGCAGAAGCTGATGGTGTGCAAGGTGTTCTTGGGGTGGCGCAGCTCGGGCTGCGGGCAAACTGCCACTTGTCGCCGTAGTGGCCCATCGGGGAGCGGATTCCTCTGGAGTTGGAGGGGGAGGGGGGTATTGTGCTGTTTGATCGCCCCCTGCTATCCCAGGGACAGGGAGACACAGCGGCTTTTTAGACTGGTGGGCAATCACTTCCAAAGTTCTGCCCACACAGTCAGTACACCTCTCCTACACTGCATTTCATACAAACATTTATTCTGCAAGAAAAAACGACATTGAAGACTCAAACTCGCGACCGAGTAACTGCCGGGATCAAGGCGCAAACTCGCGACCTTGCGGATATGAGCCGAACACTCTACCACTGAGCCAGCCATTAAAATCTACGCTAAAAAATTTCCATTCCGAAGACCGACAAATTCTGAATTACGAAAAGTGTCTGGTCCCAAGGCTTTCGGATAAAAGGTTGCGCACCTGTACTAATATCTGCAATCTCCTTACATATTTGCTCTTCCAATTCTCGCTCCCCATTTGGCGGTCTATAATACACTCCTATAAGTGTTGCTACCCCTTTCCCATTTCTCAGTTCCACCCAAATAGCCTCCCTAGATGAGCCCTCTAATCTATCCTACAAAGCACTGCTGTAATATCTTCCCTGATAAGCAATGCAACACCTCCACCTCTTGTCCCCCAATTCTATCACACCTGAAGCAACGAAATCCTGGAATATTTAGTTTCCAATCACAGCCCTCCTGCAACCATGTTTCACTGATCGCCACATCATACTTCCAGGTGTCAATCCAGACTCTAAGCTCATCCACCTTTCTTACAATGCTCCTAGCATTAAAATATACACATTTAAGAAACCCACCCTCTCTTATTCTGTTTATTGTCTTTTTCTTCTCTCTCCCCTACATTTTGGGTCAGTGTTACCATTCTCTGCCTCCTGCTTCACACACTGACTGCTAGCTTTCCCAATTTGAGTCCCTCCCCCCAACCATACTAGTTTAAAGTCTCCCCAGTAGCCTTTGCAAATCTCCCCACCAGGATATTGGTCCCCTTGAGTTCAAGTGCAACCCGTCCTTTCTGTACAGGTCGCACCTTCCCCAAAAGAGGTTCCAATGATCCAGAAACTTGAATCCATACCCACTGCACCAGTCCCTCATCCACTCATTTATCCTCCACATCGCTCCATTCTTACTATCACTGTCGCGTGGCACAGGCAGTAATCCTGAGATTGTTACCTTTGCAGTCCTTCTCCTTAACTCTCTACCTAACTCCCTAAATTCTTCTTTCAGGACCTCTTCTCTTTTTTTACCTATGTCGTTGGTAACTATATGTACCACAACCTCAGGCTCCTCTCCCTCCCATTTCAGGATTTCTTGGACCCGTTCAGACACATCCCTGACCCTGGCACCAGGGAGGCAAACTACCATCCGGGTCTCCTGTCTGCGTCCACAGAATCGCCTATCCGACCCCCTGACTATAGTCCCCTATTACAATTGCCCTCCCCTTCTTTTCCTTACCCTTCTGAGCAACAGGACCGGTCTTTGCGCCAGAGGCCTGGCCGCTGTCGCTGCCCCCAGGTAGGCTGTCTCCCCCACCCTTACTCAAGCATGAGTACTTATTTTCAAGGTGTACAGCCACCGGGGTACTCACCAGTCCCTGCCTCTGCCCATTGCCCTTCCTAACTGTGACCCAGTTTTCTGTCTCCCGTGGTCTTGGAGTGACCATCTCCCTGTAACTCCTTTCTATGACCTCCTCGCTCTCCCTGAGCAGACAGAGGTCATCGAGTTGCTGTTCCAGGTTCCTAACACGGTCCCTTAGGAGACCCATCTCGACGCACCTGGCGCAGATGTGGACGTCTGGAGGGCACTCCGACTCCATGACCTCCCACATCTGACATCCAGAACAGTAACCTGCCCTGGCCCTCATTCTCCCCCTTATCCAAATACAATAAAGCCTTACCCGGGATACAAGCCAATCAGCTGCTTCCTCTGGTCCGTTCGACCAATCAGAGGCTTCCCTTAATTTGAGGTGTGATCTGCGAATGGAACGTTGCAGATTTTTTTTTTTTTTTTTTTTTTAAATTTTTTTATTATTGGAGATAGGTACATAATCTATTACATCATTACTGTCTTACATTTTTAAATTGATAATATTGTCAGTTATTATTACATTGTCTCCAATACTTTTTGCATTTTTCATCGTTTTTTTTATAACTAGATAGAGCTAAAGGGATAGATGAAATAGAGAGAGAGAAGAAGGAAAAAGAAAGCTAAAATAAAAAAAAAAGGAAGAGGAGTGAAAGAGGTAATTGAAGAAGAATGGAAAAATTTGTTAGAGTTTAAAAACATCATTCGAGATATGTTCGTACATTTCGGAGTATAGCATTTCATCCAATCTTTAGTCCGGGTGCTAGTCAGGTTCCTGTGCTGAACTATTCTGACCCTTTAAGTAATCAATAAAAGGAGACCATGTTCCAACGAATAATTCCTGTTTGTCCAACAGGGAAAATCTGATTCTTTCCACGTTTAAGGTCTCCGTCATTTCTATAATCCACATTTTGATTGTGGGGGCCGTAGGGCCTTTCCAAAATTTTAGGATTAATTTTTTTCCTGTTATTAAACTGTAATCGATAAAGTTTCTTTGTGTTATTCTAAGTGTTTGATTTAATTCTAATATTCCGAGTATTATTAATTTTGAATTTGGTTCCAGTTGTGTGTTGGTTACTTTGGATATTATACTAAAAATATTTACCCAAAAGTTTTTAATTTTTGTACAGTTTGTAAACATGTGCGATAACGTAGCTTCTAAATGTTGACATTTATCACATATAGGTGAGATATGTTGAAAAATTTTATGTAATTTTGTTTTGGTGTAATGTAACCTATGTATTACTTTAAATTGTATTAGAGAATGTCTTGCGTTTAGTGAACACTGATGTATGTGTTGTAAACTTTCTTCCCAAGTGTCTTTCGTTATTACCTGATTTAATTCTTTTTCCCATGCTTGTCTGTGTAAGTCCGTCAAAGGAATGTCACTGTCTAATAAGATATTATATATATAAGATATTCATTTTTCTGTATTAGGATGCTTATTCCAACATTCATCAAGAATCTCTGGGTTTCTATTTCGAAAATTTTTAGAATTCGATTTAACATAATCTCTAAGTTGAAGATATCTGAAATAATCATTTCCTCGAAGTCCATAAATCTGTTGCAACTCCTGAAATGTCAAAAAAGAGCCTTCCTTGTAAAGGTGTCCCATATTTTTAATTCCATAATTCTTCCATTGTGTAAAACCCCCGTCTAAACATGAAGGCTTAAACAATGAATTATTCACAATTGGAAGAAAAAGAGATAAGTTATCTAATTTTAATGTCTTTTTTAATTGTTTCCAAATTCTTATAGCACTAAATATTATAGGGTTTTCCCTGTAAATTTTCTTGTTTAATTTAGACGTAGCAAATAATATCGAACCAATATCATAAGGCATACAATCTTCCATTTCCATTTTTAACCAGTCTGGTTGCTGGTCTATTTCTCCCAACCAGAAGTTCATATTTTTAATATTAACTGCCCAGAAATAAAACAAAAAGTTAGGTAAAACCAAGCCTCCATTATTTTTTGATTTACACAGGTGTCTTTTGCTTATCCTATGATTCTTATAATCCCAGATAAAATCATTAACAATAGAGTCCAATTTTTTAAAGAAGTTTTTTGCCAGGTATATCGGAATCGTCTGAAAAAGGTATAATATTTGCGGTAAAAAAATCATTTTTATGGCATTAATTTTGCCAACCATTGAAATAGGTAATGTTTTCCAGTATTGGATATTCTTATGTAATTTATTCAATAATGGGGGGAAATTTGCTTTAAATAATGATGTATATATCTTAGTTACATAGATACCTAGATATTTAAATTTTTCATTTACTACTTTAAATGGGAATTGTTGTATTATCTGTTTGTTATGTTCCCTTATTGGCATAATTTCACTTTTATTCCAATTTATTCTGTATCCTGAAAGTGCACCAAATTGGTTTATTAGTTTTAATAGGTTTGGGATACTAATTTCTGGTTTTGTGATGTAAATTAATACGTCATCTGCGTATAGAGAAATTTTATTCACTGTGTCTTTAGTGTTATACCCATATATTTCCGGATGCCCCCTAATTCTTTCTGCAAGTGGCTCAATAGCAAGTGCAAATAGTAATGGAGATAACGGGCATCCTTGTCTACAACCTCTAGATAGACTGATTTTACTTCGGAGTCACGTGAGTGATTCCGTGAAGAAGCCCGTCCCAGGACGCGTTGCGGCATTACGTTTTCGGCATGCAAAGCGGCAGCCGGGAGTCAGGGCTCCCGAAGAAAACGAGAGAGAATCTAAGTTTAGGTAAGTACTTACCTTTTCCTTTTACAGCCCCTTTGCGTCTGCTTGTTTTTTCCCGCAGGGACGTGCAAGCGGGCCCCTTGGACTCTGGCAGGAGTTTCCCGTTCGAGGGAGGGGAGGAAAGACGCTACCAGGGAGACAGAGCGCCGGCGGACCATGAATGGGACCTGTGCCGGTGCCGAGAATATCTCCCCAGGGGCTACAGCTGACAGCTGGAAGACGGCGCTAGCGCTCTGTTGGGGGTTCCCCTTAGTCCTCGCTCGCTCTCCACGCACTGTCCAGGTGAGGCAGGCAGGCAGGCGGGCGGGAGGAGGCTTCCGACATTTACGGAGCCGTTAGGGGAACCCACTGTGCAGAGCTGGCGTGGAGTACGCTGCAGCCCGAGTGCAGGTGAGCAGCAGCCCGAGTACAGGGAGAGCGAGGTCCGCTAATCAGCGGCCCGCTCCCGACTCTGCACCAAGCCCGCCAACATCAGCTGGGGGCTGAGGGGGGAAATATGCTGCACCTGCCCGCTCAAGAGAGAGTCAGGGCAGCAACAGGCGGTAGGACCGCTTAGCGGGCGGTCCGCAAACCCGACATCGGGACCGAGCCAGCCCGCTAGCCCTGACCACGTCAACGGCAAAAGGGAGCGGGCTGGATGTGTGGAAAACCCGGCAGTGGAACGACATTGGACTGGGAAGTCTCTCCACCCAGGAGGGGGAGAGACAGCTGCCTGAGCTGCAGGAACGACTCTTGGGCATTGGAAAGGTGAGTTTGCAGTTGTGTTTTATTACAGAGTCCATGAACACAACGCAGAACTCGCAAAGAGGAACTGCCCGCTCCAACTCTACCAGCGGGGCAGCAACCAGCGGCGGCGTCGCTCGTAGAGCGGTTTTTTCGCTATCCCTGAGACCGAGCCAAGCCAGTCTCGCCAGAGCCTGTCTCGCCAGAGCCTACACGGCGGACTGGGAAAGGGGCTAGGAAGCCAAACGGCCGGTCGTCTCCGATTCGTCGGAGGGAGGGGAAATGTCCACCCCAAAGCGGGGGAGAGACAGCCGCCTAAGCTGCATCCAGCAGCTATTGGAGGGGATGGTCTACCAAGAGCAGCAGCGCTCTCGGACAGACAGGACAGGCGCCCCCTCCATGGTGCTGAGTCCGGCACCTCCCTTTGCGACCTCGGACCAGGAATGGGAGGTTAGCATCGGTGACCAGGGGCAGGCTGGTCTGAGTATGGGGCAGGCGGAAGGAGCCGAAAGAGAGCAGGGTGTGCAGGAAGAGCTGCTGGGGGTCGTAAGCCGATTCGTCGCTACCCCACGGGTTGGAGCAACACTGGAGCCAAGGATGGCTGACAGCATAAACCATCTCTCCAACAAACCACTGCAGGAGAAGGTGCTCGCCCAAGTGCTTGAGGAGCACACAGCCCCGGATAATTGTGAGGCTCTCAAGGTCAAGAGCCTCAATCCTCAAATATGGGGCAACGTGGGGCGACCGATTCGGACACAGGTGGTCAAACTACAGCGCATTCTTCGCCTCCTCACGGCGGCTATAACAGCCTATGCGCGGGGTGTCGAGACCGTAGATGACATCTCACCAACAGGATGTCCTGGCACTCATGTGCACGACACAATATGAGCTGAATAACCTGAGAAGAGACAACATCAGGCCGGCCCTCAATCCTAAATTTGCAGGATTATGCAAAACTCCATCAGTAGAGACCGACTCATTTTTTATTTGGGAAGGACTTGAACAAACAGCTCAAAGAGATGGAGGAGGCGTCTAAGACCTTTAGCCTCATGAGCGCACCACCGGCAGCGAACATACCAAAGCTCTTCTTTCCACCCAGGCGGCAGCACACCACTGTATCTACCAGTCGGCGTCCCGAATATGCGACTGGTCAAAGCTTGGGGCCGCACTATCCCCAGAAACCTTTTAGGTCAGGGCCTGCAGCGGACCCCCTGGAAAATGCGCCTCCCCCCAACATCGCCAGCACATCGACAGGGAAGAACACTCAAAAAGAAAAAACACAACCCCGCCAATAACCATGGAGGTAGTTGGGTCTGGTTCCTACCAGCAAATAGAGCGCTTTCTTGGACTATCTTGGCTTTCATATTAATTCAGTCCACGTAACTTTAATGTTGCCAAGAGACAACATAGTTGAATTGGCACAAACAAAGAACAAATTAATGGTCAAACTACCAACTACTCGACAAATAACAGAGTAATTGGGGGAAAATGGTACCATTTTTTTCTGTCTACATGATTCAGATGTTAGTATCAAAATCAACATATAGGTTGTCATTGAGCATCTCATGAAGTTACCCACTGAAATAATATCAGAAAGACAGTGGTGGGGTTACCACTTATACTGGGGCTAGGGTGAAAATTATGAGTTTAAGCACTTGCATGTATGGGTATAAATAAGACTACACTATGGAGGTGGCCTATATTAACCATATGGCAGCATAAAGTCGGTATCATATGACAAGTTGGTCAAAACAATTTGGCAATGGTATATCCATAGAGGTATTGGACTATCAACAACTTACCTGCCTGGTAAGCAAAATAAGGTGACAGACACCAGGTCACATAAAAGTAAGGACAACATCAATTAGATGTTTTCATATAAAGTTTAACAAAACTATCAAGCTATATGATGCAACAGATATTAATGCATTTTCATTGTCGCTGTACTGTACACTGACAATGATAATTAAAATGGAATATGAAACTGATATTGATTATTTGCATTAACGCTATATCACCAGGTGTTTGGGGATGTCCTATGTATGTCGCGGGGGGAAACCAGACCCTGGGGCAGTGGAATCCTCATTAAAACATTTCTCTGGGACAGATAGTTCCAGCAGAAAGATCGTCAGCTATATATATTAACTTTTCTGGCCTATAGGTCATGTTGTCATTCAAGAATGTATTTATAATATTGATAGACAAATGCGTTCACGCAGCATTGGTGAAATTAATTTTATGTATTTTTCCGTTCTGCCTCACCAATCGAGAACAACGCATAGTACAAAAGGATTCTGCTTCAGGTATTTGATACTACCTGACGGACTTACGCAGACCTTGTTTCACTTCACGCCATGATATGGTTGTTGGAACTTGGATGGTGTTTTTCCAGTACCCAGAATTATTAATATCGGAGCCGGGCACAAATCTACTGTGCCATGAGAAATAAGCTCCTGAGCTGCAGATTCTGCGCAAACCTCTGGGACTGGGATTGTTATACTGAATAATCGACACCATGTCAGCATCCTTTTGAACATCCACTGGACTACAACACTTGTCCAGCATCAAGAGAAGTACTGCAAGGATAAAGGGGAAAACCTACTCATCCGAATCAGGTACCACGAACTGGAATTCCTGGAGAACCTTCATCATGATGAAGGATTCGGCTACAGTGCCATCAACACAGCTAGAATTGCCCTGCCTGTTCTTTTTCAAAACAGCTACAGGACAACAGGCCATGGGGTCACTGGCTGGTGGTAATGAAGGGTATTAAAACTCTAAACCCCTAGACAATGTACACCTATATATGGGATGTCACAGTAGTTAACCACACTTCAGGGGATCCCACCAGCCAGAGTCCAAAACCTGAACCTTCTATGCACTAAAACATATGTTAAAGGCACATGGAGCAGCACAGAGGGTCCAGTCACTACTCCTATTTCAACTGGACACCATGCTCACAGCTTCAGACCAGATCTCTATCATTTGTCCAGGGAATGGTCAAACCAGACCAGGAATACTTTATCCAGTCATAAAATCCGGGCTTACCCGCCAGAGAACACGGTAATGTACCAAGACCCTTTTTTACCTTACATAGACACAACCTAATTATGCGAGGGAGATGAAAAGCCTTGTGGGTTGGTTACAAAAAACCTTGTGGTCGGGTAACAAGCCTTTTTTGAAATGGCTCAAGCAGGTTAAAGCTCTTGGGATAAAACTAACATGTCAAAGTTGTCATCCCACAGGAGAAGCTTCCACGTCAACGGCAAAAGAATGGACGTACCTATAAACCACATCCTGGCTCCAGCAGAATAGTGGGGGTAAAACGTTCAGAGAGAAATAATTTATTATAAACTGTTGACAAAACCTGTTTTTTCATTTGCAGGAAAGATTCCAATCTGCAAATATTCAGATTAGCCAAAGGGAGCATTAAATTTCTTCAGTGTCTATTGTAAAATACCATTGGGTTTTCTATAACAGAATCATTCGTTGGTTACGATACACACTTCCTCCCTCAAAGACTTCGGCAGTGAGTGTAGTAAAACTGTTACACGGTTTGAAATCACAGAGCTTTGAAATCTTCACGGAATCACTCACGTGACTCCGAAGTAAAATAGTAAGATTAAACGAGAACTTACCAGTTTGAAGTTTGATCTGTATTTTATGAGGAGTTACGATGAGGGATTACGTGCCCTCCGCTCCCACCCTCATTACATGGATCAAACTGATAATTGATGTCTCTTTGTTCTTTACTATGTTACTTCAAATACGTGTCTGTCTGTGATTCCACACCGCTGCTTTGAAGTTATGCCGCAACGCGTCCTGGGACGGGCTTCTTCACGTAATCCCTCATCGTAACTCCTCATAAAATACAGATCAAGCTTCAAACTGGTAAGTTCTCGTTTAATCTTACTAATTTAGATGACAGTCTTTGGTTGGTAAGTATTCTAGCCGTAGGATTTGTGTATAGCAGTTTTATCCATGTGCAAAATTTCTCCCCTAGCTGCATCTTTTCCATCACCGAAAATAAATAAGGCCATTCGACCTGATCAAATGCTTTTTCAGCGTCAAGTGAGATTATTGCTAAATCTTCATTAATAATTCTCTTGGTATATATAATATTAAATAATCTTCTTAGATTATAATATGAATACCGTTTCTGAATAAAGCCTGTTTGGTCAGGGTGTATTAATTTATTCATCACTGTACTTAATCTACGTGCTAGTATTTTAGTTAGTATTTTCTGGTCTGTATTCAGAAGTGCAATTGCTCTGTATGATCCCGGATCTTTATCAGCTTTAGGAATAAGCGTTATTATAGATTCATGTAAGGTGTCTGGGAGTTTCTGTTGGGTGTAGATATAATCATATAGTCTTTGCAAGCGTGGGCACAGCAAATCATGAATTTTTTTGTAAAATTCTGAACCTAGACCATCTGGCCCTACTGCCTTACCATTTTTTAGAGAGCCAATAGACTCCTCAATATCCTTTATCGTAATTTCCCTTTCTAATAATTCTCTATCATTTGAATCTAAACCTTTTAAGTTACATTTTATTAAAAAATCTGCTATTCCTTCTGATTGTGCTACAGTTTTAGTTGAATAAAGGTTATGATAGTATTGTAGAAATCTATCATTTATATCCTTGGGCATTTTTAATAATTCTCCTGTCTCTGTTCTAACTTTATGAATTATTTTTTCCCCTTCCATTTTTCGCAGCTGGCGTGCTAATAGTTTTTGTGGTTTGTCTCCAAATTCAAACTGTAATTGTTTGGTTTTTTGATAAAGTTTTATTACTTGTTCTGAGTACATTTTATTTAATTTATATTTCAGTACAGCAATTTTATTATGTTTTAACGTAGATGGTGTTCTCGCATTTTCTATATCTAGTTGCTTAATTTCACTTTCCAGTGCTTGTTGTTTAATCCTGTTTTCTTTATTATAAAATGCTTGGGCAGAGATTAATGTACCTCGAACATACGCTTTAAACGTCTCCCACATAAGAGAAGCAGGTGTGTCAGGGTTGTCATTTACCTCAAAAAATATTTGGATTTGTTTAATAATATATTCCTGGCATGATCTTTCGTTCAAGATTTGTGGGTTAAGTCTCCAATATGTTTGTTTCTCGGACATTCCATTTAATTTAATCATGAATGTTACCGGTGCGTGATCTGAGATTATGATGTTATGATATTTTGAATTATAAGTAAATGGAATAAACGTAGAGTCAACTAAAAAGTAATCTATTCTTGAGTATGTTTTGTGTACTGGTGAATAAAATGAATATTCCCGTCCGGTTGGGTTTTCTATTCTCCAGATATCCTTAATATTAGTGGTATTAATAAATGAATTTAAAAATACACTTGAATTGGATGTTGCTTTTTTTTGCCTTGATGATCTATCTAAGTATGGGTCTAATGTACAATTGAAGTCTCCTCCAATTATTAATTTGTATTGTGCAAATTCAGGAATTTTATTAAATGTTTTGTTAAAAAAAGTGGGGTTATCGAAGTTAGGCCCATAAACATTTAGAAGGATCACTTTTTCTCCATTTAACTCTCCAACCACTATAATATATCTGCCATCAATATCCACTATTATTGAAGAGGTCGCAAAAGGTATTCCTTTACGAATTACTATTGCAACTCCTCTTGACTTGTGGGAAAAAGAGGAATGATATGATTCAGCGATCCACTTAGCTTTAAGTCTGTGTTGAGATTCCTTTTTAAGATGTGTCTCTTGAAGAAATATTATATCTGTTTTGATTAGATTTAGGTGTGCCAAAACTTTACTTCTCTTAATTGGTTCATTGATTCCCTTGACATTCCAACTACAAAATGTTATTCCCTGACCCCTTCTTGTCATGTTAGCATCTTGCATATTGCATCTGAGGTGGTCTATAACCGGGCAGAAGGAACAACACATAGAACCTGACCCTGCTCCCAAACCTCAGATAGATGAATTTAAATTCAAATACATCATTCTTCCGATCATATCTCCTTGCCTTGGTCTTGTTTTTCCATTCAAACCTTGAGTTAGAGAAATATTTAAAGAAAGAAAAGTGATAGGGTTGGTTAGTGTAGGGTGAAGAAAAAAGAACTACATCTACAATTAGTGTAGTTAGTGATAGCCACACTAACGTGGCTAGAATTCTAAAGACTTCCGTAGCCTTTGTAAAACGAAAAAATTCCCAGCTCCGTGCCCGAGGAAGAGGAAAGAAAAGAAAAAAAAAAAAAGGAAATTATATTTAACATTCAATCAACTTCTTTGGGAGTATCAAACTTATTTACCTAGTCATACTTATACCCACACAATATATATGCACCTACCTACGTACACGCATATATATATATATATATGTATACATACCCACATGCATACTAGTATCAACACGTAACCCTGCAGAAAGGTTCAAGACAGCAAAATGATTTTAAATTGAAAAATAGAGCGAAAAAAAGAAAAGGAAACCCGTCAATCTTAATTATGATATAGGTTAATTTACCTCTTACATATCTTTCTATATACTATAGTATGTAATTCCTTTCTTCATTTATCAAAGACTATTAATTATTGATCATTGTTATCCATCTTATACCGTATTAACTTTTTATAAGAATTGATAATGTTAATAATTTTAGTGGAAATAAGGATATTTAATAAGTATTAGTTGTTACCTATATAGTTAGATATGAATTTACATATAATAGTAATGATTAGTAAACGAAAAAGAGCCAAAACAAAAAAGAGAAAAAAGAGGGAAAAACCCTCGAAAGATCACAGTTTTTATCCAATGTCCTCCATCATTTTCGGTTTCCAAGTGTCTTTAAAGCTCTTGAACGAATTTTAAAGGTCCTTTTAGATCTGACGGTCATCTTAGTCCATGGCTCCTAAGGAGTGATGTAGATTCTTCAGTCTGTGGGCACGTTACCGACTTCCTTGGCGTATTCGAGTGCTTTTTCGTGGTCTGTAAAAAAGAACTCATTGGAATTGTAGGTGACTCTTAGCCTTGCGGGATAGAGCAGGCTGTATCTCAAATCCGGTACACTCTTCAATATTCTTTTGGTCTCATTGAACAGCATTCTTTTCTTGAAGACCTCTGTCGAGTAATCTCGGTAAATGCTAAATCTCACGCCTTCAAAAAGAAGTTGACCGCTCCGAACACTTTTCTTCATTATCTCATCAAATTCATGATCCTGTAGGACTTTTACAATAATTTGTCTTGGATGGGCATCATCTTGTGTACGACGTCGCTGCGCTCTATGGGCTCGGCCGAGTAGAGGTTTGTGATCCAATTTTAAGACTTTATGTAGTAGGTCTGCCACGAAATCCCGAGTGCCCATTTCCCTCTCGCTTCCTTCTTTCACCCCTACAATTCTTAGATTCTTACGTCTTTGACGCCCCTCCAGATCAATACATTTATCATTTAATTTGCTCACCATGTTTGAGAGGCGTTGGTTTTCAGTAAGGAGCTGACTTACTGTTTCCGCACTTGTCGTCGCCCATTTCTCAAGCTCGGTTATCGCTATTCTGTGTTGATGAAGTTCGTGGTGAATGGGGTCCACCTCTGTTTGAACATTTGTTTCCACCGAAACGAGTCTGGCTTCCAGCACTTCCATCTGGTCTTTGACCTCTTCCTCCCTCGTCCTCTTCCAGATTTCAAGCATTTGTTGAACTGTGGCGTGCATTTCTGCTCTAAAATCTACCTTGAAGGTGTCTAGTGCCTTTTGAAATTTCTCTCCAAAAGTCTTCATTTCAGCAGCCAGAAAGATTTTAAGATCATCCATTTCCGATTTTTTCCCTTTAATTTTCTTTGGAAGATCTTCCTGGACCATCGCTGTAACTGAGGCCGAGGCTTCTGTAGGGCCTTCCTCTTCCATCTGGGGTCTTCCTTTACCCGATTTTTTTCCACGGGGTGGGGGGGGGGGTGTGTTGTAGCGACATACCTTAAGTCGCAGGCCTGATGACGTCACGCAGGCTGCCGTTTCAGATTACGATCGCTGCAGGTAGGTCCCGATTTTCTCCCGTTTTTTGCTTCCTCGGTACGGAGCTGGTTGGCGCTTAAGTCTCCATAGCGCCACCGGAAGTCCCCGCAGATTTTGGTTCCTCTCTCTGTAACGGCTCCTGGGCCTCTGTTGAGACAAGCCCCGCGATGGGTTTTTACACTAACCACACGGAGGTCGCCCCTCCCCCTGTAGCGGCTCCTGGGCCTCTGCTGAAACAAGCCCCGCGATGGGTTTTACACTCACCACACGGAGGTCGCTCCTCCCTCTGTAACGGCTCCTGGGCCTCTCCTTTATTCCTCCCTGATCTCTGTCTAGACACTGACGTCCAGTCACTAAAATCCCGATCATCTTGATCTTCGTCATCCTCTAATCCTACCTGGGTTGCCATTTGATCCAGTCACAAACCAGTTTATGTCAACCGCCAACTCCTAGTCCCTCTCTCCACATTCACCAGGGCCTCGGCTGAGAGGCGCCACTGACCACAACAACCGGTTCAACAGGTTCAACTGCCGCTCGTTGCTCGGCGCCGCCACCCACCTGATTCACAACTTCAGGCGGGTGAATCCGCATAGGCACAGACCGCGGGATCTCGCGACTCCTTCGACCCAGGTTGGGCAACATGGGCCAAGTGTTTGATTATAATCTGATTACCATACATGAATATACTAAGATCATTCATGTGCTGCACCTGTTGATTGGAGCCTGACTCTAATGCGGAACACAATTTAGCTAACCTTATTCATAGCTAATCCATTTTAAAGCATATATATTGCATTCAAGTGTAAAAGATTTGCAACAGTTCAGGGCTCGAAATTAACGGTTGCCCAGCTGCCATTGACCACTCAAAGCACCGCCGGGCAACCTAAACGGCGAGTCATTTTGCCCAGCTTGGCAACCAGATACTCATTTGTACCGCAGGTCAAGCAGCATCTCTAGAGAAAAGGAACGCAATGTTTTCTGCCGATGGTGACGGCTGTATTGCATGGGAAAGATACTAGATGCGGGGTGACGAAGGGTTGAAGCGAATGACGGCCCCCAAACATCGGCTCCATCTCCTCCTCCTCCCGCACCCCGCTCGCCCTGATAGCGGCCGCTGCCTGCAAACCCGCTAATGGTGCACTTTCAAAACAAACCCTCCCGCACACCGAGGCCAGGAGGGAGGGAGGGGGAGGCCTCGTCGTGTTCAACCCTGTCCAAAGAATGAATTGCCAGTCAATCTTGGCCAATTCACGTCTCATATCCTCAAAGTTACCTTTCTTAAAGTTCAGAACCATTGTTCCTGAATTAACAATGTCACTGTCCATCCGAAGAACTCAACCATATTATGGTCACTCTTGCCCAAGGGGGCACGTACAATAAGACTGCTAACTAACCCTTCCTCATTACTCAATACCCAGTCTAAAATAGCCTGCTCTCTCGTTGGTTCCTCTACATGTTGATTTAGACAACTATCCCGCAAACATTCCAAGAAATCCTCTTCCTCAGCACCCGCCAATTTGTTTCACCCAATCTATATGTAGATTGAAGTCACCCATTATAACTGTTTTGCCTTTGTCGCACGCATTTCTAATTTCCTGTTTGATACCATCTCCAACTTCACTACTACTGTTAGGTGGCCTGTACACAACACCCACCAGCATTTTCTGCCCCTTAGTGTTTCGCAGCTCTACCCATACCGATTCCACATCCTCCAAACTAATGTCCTTCCTTTCCATTGCGTTAATCTCCTCTCTAACCAGCAACGCTACCCAACCACCTTTTCCTTTCTCTCTATCCCTCCTGAGTATTGAATATCCCTGGATGTTCAGCTCCCAGCCTTGGTCACCCTGGAGCCATGTCTACGTGATCCCAACTATATCATAATCATTAATGGCTATCTGCACGTTCAACTCATCCACCTTATTACGAATACTCCTTGCATTGAGACACAAAGCCTTCAGGCTTGTTTTTACAACGCTCTTACCCCTTATACAATTATGTTGAAAAGTGGCCTTTTTTGATTTTTGTTCTGGTTTTGTCTGCCTGCCACTTTTACTTTTCACCTTGCTACCTATTGCTTCTACCCTCATTTTACACCCCCTGCCTCTCTGCTCTTGTACCCATCCCCCTGCCACATTAGTTTAAATCCTCCCCGACAGCACTAGCAAGGACATTGGTTCCATTCTAGCCCAGATGACAGATGGCGCAATGCGCTAAGTGTTCGGCTGGCGACTGGAAGGCAGACGGTTCGAATCCCGCTTGGAGTGCATACTGTCCTTGTGTCCTTGGGGCAAGACACTTCACCCACCTTTGCCTGTGTGTAAATGTAATGTAATTATGTGAAGCACTTTGGGGTCAATGCAAGTTGATTAAAAATGTGCTATATAAATAAGATTATTATTATTATTATTATTAGGTGCAGACCGTCCTGTTTGTACTGGTCCCACTTCCCCCAGAACTGGTTCCAATGCCCTAAAAATTTGAATTCCTCCCCCTTGCACCATTTTTTCAAGCCACATATTCATCTGCAATATCCTCCTATTTCTACTCTGACTGGCCCGTGGTACTGGTAGTAATCCAGAGATTATTACCTTTGAGGTCCTACTTTTAAGTATATCTCCTAGCTCCCTAAATTCATCTTGTAGGACCTCACCCCTTTTTTTACCTATATCGTTGGTGCCAATATGCACCACGATAACTGGCTGTTCACCCTCCCCCTCCAGAATGTTCTGCAGCCGTTCAGTGACATCCCTGACCCTTGCACCAGGGAGGCAACATACCATCCTGGAGTCTCGTTTGTGGCCGCAGATAAGCCTATCTATTCCCCTGACAATTGAATCCCCTATTACTATTGCCCTTCCACTCTTTTTTCCCCCCCTCATGTGCCGCAGAGCCACCCATGGTGCCACGAACTTGGCTGCTGCTGCATTCCCCTGATGAGCCATCTCCCTCAACAGTATCCAAAATGGTATACCTGTTTAGGGGGGAGATGACCGCAGGGGACTCCTGCACTACCTGCCTACTGCTTTGCTGGCTTTTGGCCACCTGTTCCCTTTCTGTCCTCTTACCTTTTACCTGCGGTGTGACCAACTCGCTGTACATGCTATCCACGACTTTCTCAGCATCGTGGATGCTCCAGTATGAATCCAGCCGCAGTTCCAATCGTTTAAAATGCATCAGTATGAATACAAGTCTACAGTGCATGGATAGATATGTCCCTGTCTATCTCTTTCTCTCCCTCGCTCTGTCTATTTCTCTCTCTCGCCCCCCTTTCTCTGTCTCTCTCTCCGACTTATTTTTTGTTCTGTATCCCTCATTGCTCTTTCTGTCTCACTTTCTGACTCTCGTTTTGTCTCTCTCTCACTGTCTCTATCTATCCCCGTCTCTCTCTGCCTCTCTATATCCCTCTCTGTCTCTCTGTCCCCTTCTCTCTCTATCCCTCTCTGTCTCCACACTCTATGACCAAGTGAGTGCAGCATTGTGTGTGTGTTTACCTTCAGTGTGGGACAGCAGCAGCAGGGAGTGGATGTGAAACCATACATATTTAAAATACAGGTATACAGTGCATGGATAGATATGTCCCTGTACATAATCTATAGACCTATAGCCCTTTATTGATTGCTCTCTTTCTCTCCATCTCTGTCTGTCTGTCTCTCTCTCTTTCTCTGACGTTTTTTTCGTTCTGTCTGTCTCTCTTTCTCTGACTCGTTCTCTCTCTCTCTCATTGTCTATCTATCTTTTTATCTATTTATGTATTTATTTAATTCATTCCTACATTCTCTCTCTCTATCCATCTCTATCTCTCGCTCTCTATCCCTCTCCCCATTATCTATCTATCTATTTATTTATTACTGTGTGTATTTATTTATTTCATCCTTACATTCTCTTTCTCTTTTTCCGCATTCGCCGCCGCCGCCGCCATTTTGTGTCCGTCCCGCCTTCACATTTGAAAATAAACCGCCATTTGCAGCTTCCGGCTGAAACAACCAAAGATCCTATAGCAAAGCAAGATGGGTTACTCTCACGCAAACGTGAGGTCCGCTCATGGGCGGATTCATGGGTGATTATAGGACACATTTTAGCAACCTGACGCCGCCATCTTGTTCCGCATTCTTGCTCCCGCCAAAGATTGGATCCGCAGCGAGGAGAAGGAGTGTGGGGCCCGGGGCAGCGGGGAGATAGAGTGCGGGGTCCGGGGCAGCGGGGAGAAGGAGTGCGGGGTCCGGGGCAGCCTCACGGGAGCGAGCTCAGGGCGAGTCTAGACGGTCTCTGCCTCCGGAGCCTCGAGGTCGTCAGCTCCATTAGGCCTCAGCGCAGACGGTGGCAGAGAAGGGGAATACAACAAAAAGGTCGCAATCCCCCGCAGGGAGAGTCTGCAAACCCCGTTTCAACCCCCCCACCCCCCCACAAAACACAAACTAAAAACCAAAAACTAGACTAACCAAAACAAAATAAACAACACAAAAAACACAAACAAACGGGACTGCCGGTGAGCCGCTGCAGCCAGAGCCGCGCCGCCACTCCGATTATGCAACAAAATACTAAATATGACTACTATCTACATGGCATCAAGTTGGGAAAAGGGGTAGAACAATGGGATCAGTCAATTAAAGTAAGCATGCAGGTACCCCCCCCCCCCCCTCCTTTTTCTCTCCATCCCACCCTCAATTCACCAAAAAACAAGGAAAAAACGCCCCTGATCCGGAACCAAAACCACGGCTTTTCGCCTTCCACACGGACACCTCAGACCCGCCGTCCCGCTTTGCCAGCGCCGGTGCGCCGCCCTAAAGCGTCCCCCCTCCCTCCGGAAGCACCTTTGTGGACGAGAGCAAAGATCTTATAACGGAGCAAGATGGGCTACTCCTGCTAAATGCAATGGACTGACGTGTAGTAGCTATGGAGGGGATCCTGGGCATTTTTCCACGCCCATTTTAGCAACCTGAGCCTACCTAACCCGACCCGACTCGCAGTGTAATCAATGTTGCGGGGCAACAGTTTGTGTCGGTTAGATTCATAAATCTGTCAGTTCAAACTTCTTGTCAAGAATAAAATTTGACTCTGGTAATTGTCTTTTTTAATGTTTTTTTTAAATCATTTCTTTTTAAATGGCTCACAAACAGTGTTTGAGTTGATTTTGTAGTAACCGGAACCGACCCGACTCGCAGGGTGATTGACAGGGGGGGACTTTTTGTGTGTGATTATAGGGTTAGATTCATAATTCTGTTAATTCTTGTTAAAGAATAAAATGTTTATAAACACACATACATGAAAATTATATAAATGTATATAACACACACAATTATATTTCTTCTAATCCAATAATGAACTTTATTTCAGACTAGACAAGGGACATTAAATAAGAAACATTGTAAATAAGAAACATTGTAAACCTCCCCGCAACTCCACACACACTAGGCCTTACACCCCCCAGCACTCCATCGCCTGCCCCCACACTACAATGTCTCCCCGCCTCCTATGCCCCTCTCCCCGCTGCCCCGGACCCCACACTCCCTCTCCAGCTGCCCTGAACCCCACACTCCCTCTCCCGCTGCCCCGGACCCCACACTCCCTCTCCCCGCTGCCCCGGACCCCACACTCCCTCTCCCCGCTGCCCCGGACCCCACACTCCCTCTCCAGCTGCCCCGGACCCCACACTCCCTCTCCAGCTGCCCCGGACCCCACACTCCCTCTCCAGCTGCCCCGGACCCCACACTCCCTCTCCAGCTGCGGATCCAATCTTTGGCCGGAAGCAAGATGGCGGAGTCTGGTCGCTAAAATGGGTCCTATAATCACCCATGAGCGTGTGCGCCGCGCCAAGAGAGAGAGACTCACTAAGGGGATACGCTGATGGCGGCGGCTCCGGACACCAATTGTCGAGAGGTCCCGCCCCCGACCGCGCTGATTGGACGAGGAGGTGGCTACCTAGACTGCAGTCCCGGCCAATGGGCGGAAGGTTAGATGGACATCCCGCCTTCTATAGGCTCTGATTGGACGGAGTCTGAGTGATGGGCGGACGGATCCTCCAATGGGCGGGCTGATGGGCTGGAGACGGGTTGACGGACGGAAGGCGGGCGGGGGTTGGAGGTTATCCCGCCCCCTGTCATTGCTGGTTGGATGGAGACGGGAGAGGGGCGGACGGACCATCCAATGAGGAGGGGGGGTCTGAGGGTTGTCCCGGCCGCGATCATTGGAGGAGGATTGGAGACTGAGGGATGGAAGGGCCAATGGGCGGGGCAGGTGGTGACTGTCCCGCCTCTGGACGTGGCTGATTGGATGGGGATGGAAGATGGGCGGCTAGATTTTCCAATGGGGGGAGGTTGGTAGTTGTCCCGCCTCCCACAGGCAGTGATTGGAGGAAACGGTGACGGACACCGGTCTCAGCCAATGGGCGGAGGAGTTGGTCGTTGTGCCGCCTCCTCTCATTGCTCATTGGAGGAGGAAGGAGACGGACAGACGGCCCGGCCAATGGGTGGTGGGTTAGAGGGACATCTGGAGGAAAGATCCTAGAGGAGCAAGATAGACCACTCCTCCGAAATCCAATAGGCTGACGTGTAGTACGTGATGCAACGTCACGGCCGCCATTTGTTTATGCCTCCCCCTGTTCCCTTATTTCCCTCCCATCTTTCCTCCCCAGCCGCCACCAAAGATCCTATAGCAAAGCAAGATGGGTTACTCTCACGCAAACGTGAGGTCCGCTCATGGGCGGATTCATGGGTGATTATAGGACACATATTAGCAACCTGACTCCGCCATCTTGCTCCCGGCCAAAGATTGGATCCGCAGCGGGGAGAGAGAGTGCGGGGCAGCGGGGAGAAGGAGTGCGGGGCCCGGGGCAGCGAGGAGAGAGAGTGTGGGGCCCGGGGCAGCGAGGAGAGAGAGTGTGGGGCCCGGGGCAGCGAGGAGAGAGAGTGCGGGGCCCGGGGCAGCGGGGAGAGAGAGTACGGGGCCCGGGGCAGCGGGGAGAAGGAGTGCGGGGCAGCGGGGAGAAGGAGTGCGGGGCCCGGGGCGGCGAGTAGAAGGGCATAGGAGGGGGAACATTGTAGTAAGGGGGAGAGCAAAGATCCTATAGGATCTTTGGAAACAACGGCCTCGCACTGGCGGTGACGTCACGGCGCAGGGGCGGGGTCGGTAACGGCTTAATCATCATCCTCCTCCTCACCCAGGATCAAAGATCTTTGCCCAGGATCTTATAGCAGACACTTGGTTACGGTCTTGGACATTTTAGCAACCAGCCTCCGCCATTTTAACAAACAGCCTCCGTCATTTTAACAACCAACCTCCCCGTTCCCCGAGGGGGTGAGGGGATGCGGGGAGAGGGGGGTGCAGAGGAAGGTGGTGCGGGGGGAGGGAGTGGGGGAGCGGCGTGCGGGGAGAGGGGGTCCGGGCAGCGAGGAGAGGGGGTGCGGGGTCAAGGGCAGCAGGGAGAGGGGGTGCGGGTGCGGGGAGAGGGGGGGCTGGTGCGGGGTCCGGGCAACGGGGATGCGGGGAGAGGGGGTTGTGGGGAGAGGGGGAGCGGGGTCCGGGCAGCGGGAAGAGGGGGTGCGGGGAGAGGGAGTTTGGGGAGAGGGGGTGCGGGGTCCGGGCAGTGGGGCGAGGGGGTATGGGGAGAGGGCAGCGGGGAAAGGCGGGTACGGGGAGAGGGGGCGCAGGGTGTGGGGCCTGGGGAGAAGGGATGCGTGGAGCGGGGAGGGGAGTAGTACACGTGGGGTAGTGATGGTGCAGGAGGGTTGGGTGGGGCCGTTGGAGGGAGAGAGCAAAGATCTTATAACAGAGCTCCACTATAAGATCTTTGGGAGAGAGAGGTGGGGTAGGGGCCGGAGTGCATAGAGCATGGGGAGAGATCTGGGGTTGGGGGCTGGTGGGTTAAGGGACTGCTACATAGGATGGGGGGTACATTGTAGTGTGGGGGGAGGCGAGGGAGTGGCGGGGTGGGGGAGAGTTGAGGGGTGGAATAGGGCCTAGTGTTTGTGTGAAGTTGCGGGGAGGTTTACAATGTTTATTATTCAATGTCCCTTGTCTAGTCTGAAATAAAGTTCATCATTGGATATAAAAATCAGAAGAAATATAATTGTGTGTGTTATATGATTATATACATTTATATCACATTCATGTATGTGTGTATATAAACATGTTATTCTTTAACAAGAACTAACAGAAGTACGAACTGACAGAATTATGAATCTAACCCTATATGAAACACAAACTGTTCCCCCGCAATGTTGATTACACTGCGAATCGGGTCGGGTCGGGTCGGGTCGAGCCATTTAAAAATAAATTATTTAAAAAACATTAAAAAAGACAATTACCAGAGTTAAATTTTATTCTTGACAAGAATTAACACAATTATGAACTAACAGAATTATGAATCTAACCCTATATCACACACACAAACTGTTGCCCCACAACATTGATTACACTGCGGGTCGTGTCTGGTCGGGTCGGGTCAGGTAGGTTCCGGTTACTAAAATGGGCGGGTGAAAATGCCCAGGATCCCCTCCGTAGCATACGTCAGCCCATTGCATTTCACAGGAGTAGCCTATCTTGCTCCGCTATAGGATGTTTGATGACGGCGACGTCACGGCGCAGGGCGGGTGGGGTGATGTCGCGGTGAAGAGCGGGCGGAGTGACGTCACGGTGAAGAGCGGGCGGGGTGATGTCACGGTGAAGGGCAAGCGGGGTGATGTCAGAGTGAAGAGCGGGTGGGGTGACGTCACGGTGAAGAGCGGGCGGGGTGACGTCACGGTGAAGAGCGGGCGGGGTGACGTCACGGTGAAGAGCGGGCGGGGTGACGTCACGGTGAAGAGCGGGTGGGGTGACGTCACGGTGAAGAGCGGGCGGGGTGACGTCACGGTGAAGAGCGGGCGGGGTGACGTCACGGTGAAGGGAGACCGGGGTGACGTCACGGTAAAGAGCAGGCGGGGTGACGTCACGGTGAAGAGCGGGTGGGGTGACGTCACGGTGAAGGGAGACCGGGGAGACGTCACGGTGAAGAGCAGGCGGGGTGACGTCACGATGAAGAGCGGGCGGGGTGACTTCACGGTGAAGGGCGGGGTGACGTCACGATGAAGAGCGGGCGGGGTGACTTCACGGTGAAGGGCGGGGTGACGTCACGGTGAAGAGCGGGCGGTGTGACGTCACGGTGCTGGGCGGGCAGGGTGACGTCACATTGAAGAGCGGGTGGGGTGACGTCACATTGATGAGCGGGTGGGGTGACGTCATGGTGAAGAGCGGGCGGGGTGACGTCACGGTGAAGAGCGGGCGGGGTGACGTCACGGTGAAGAGCGGGCGGGGTGACGTCATGGTGAAGAGCGGGCGGGGTGACGTCACGGTGAAAGACGGGCGGGGTGACGTCACGGTGAAGAGCGGGCGGGGTGACGTCACGGTGAAGAGCGGGTGGGGTGACGTCACGGTGAAGAGCGGGCGGGGTGACGTCATGGTGAAGAGCGGGCGGGGTGACGTCACGGTGAAGAGCGGGCGGGTGACGTCACGGTGAAGGGAGACCGGGGTGACGTCACGGTGAAGGGAGACCGGGGTGACGTCACGGTGAAGGGAGACCGGGGTGACGTCACGGTGAAGAGCGGGCGGAGTGACGTCACGGTGAAGAGCGGGTGGGGTGACTTCACCGTGCCGGGCGGGTGGGATGACGTCACGGTGAAGAGCAGACGGGGTGACGTCACGGTGAAGAGCGGGCGGGGTGACGTCACGGTGAAGAGCGGGCAGGGTGACGTCACGGTGAAGAGCGGGCGGTGTGACGTCACGGTGCTGGGCGGGCAGGGTGACGTCACATTGAAGAGCGGGTGGGGTGACGTCACATTGATGAGCGGGTGGTGTGACGTCACGGTGAAGAGCGGGTGGAGTGACGTCACGGTGAAGAGTGGGCGGGGTGACGTCATGGTGAAGAGCGGGCGGGGTGACGTCACGGTGAAGGGAGACCGGGGTGACGTCACGGTGAAGAGCGGGCGGGGTGACGTCATGGTGAAGAGCGGGTGGGGTGACGTCACCGTGCCGGGCGGGTGGGATGACGTCACGGTGAAGAGCAGGCGGGGTGACGTCACGGTGAAGAGCGGGCGGGGTGACGTCACGGTGAAGAGCAGGCGGGGTGATGTCACGGTGAAGAGCGGGCGGTGACTTCACGGTGAAGAGTGGGGCACTCCCTCTCTGTCTCCACACTCTATGACCAAGTGAGTGCAGCATTGTGTGTGTGTTTACCTTCAGTGTGGGACAGCAGCAGCAGGGAGTGGATGTGAAACCATCCATATTTAAAATACAGGTATACAGTGCATGGATAGATATGTCCCTGTACATAATCTATAGACCTATAGCCCTTTATTGATTGCTCTCTTTCTATCCATCTCTCTGTCTGTCTGTCTCTTTCTCTGACTTTTTTTCGTTCCGTGTCTCTCTCTTTCTCTGACTCGTTTTCTCTCTCTCTCTCATTATCTATATATCTTTTTATGTGTTTATTTAATTCATTCCTACATTCCCTCTCTCTATCCATCTCTATCTCTCGCTCTCTATCCCTCTCTCTCTCCCCATTATCTATCTATCTATTTATTTATTACTGTGTGTATTTATTTATTTCATCCTTACATTCTTTCTCATTTTCCACATTCGCCGCCGCCGCCGCCATTTTGTGTCCGTCCCGCCTTCACATTTGAAAATAAACCGCCATCTTGCAGCTTCCGGCTGAAACAACGGCCTCGCACTGGCGGAGACGTCACGGCGCAGGGGCGGGTCGGTAACGGATTAATCATCATCCTCCTCCTCACCCAGGATCTTATAGCAGACACGTGGTTACGGTCTTGGGCATTTTAGCAACCAGCCTCTGCCATTTTAACAACCAGCCTCCGTCATTTTAACAACCAACCTCCCCGTTCCCCGAGGGGGTGAGGGGATGCGGGGAGAGGAAGTGTTGGGGTGCGGAGAGAGGGGATGCGGGGAGAGGGGGTGCAGAGAAAGGGGGTTCTAGGAGAGGGGGTGCGGGGTGCGGGGAGTGGGGGTCCGGGCAGCGGGGAGAGGGGGGTGCGGGGAGAGGGGGTGCAGGGAGAGGGGGTGCAGGGAGAGGGGGAGCGGGGAGAGGGGGTCCGGGGAGAGGGGGAGCGGAGTCCAGGCTGCGGGGAGAGGGTGTGCGGTGAGAGGGGGGCGCGGGGAGAGGGGAGAGGGAGGGTGGGGTGAGATCACGGTGAAGAGCGGGCGGGGTGACGTCACGGTGAAGAGAGGGCAGGGTGACGTCATGGTGAAGAGCGGGCGGGGTGACGTCACGGTGAAGAGCGGGCGGGGTGACGTCACGGTGAAGAGCGGGCGGGGTGACGTCACATTGAAGAGCAGGCGGGGTGACGCCACATTGAAGAGGGGGCAGGGTTACGTCACGGTGAAGAACGGGCGGGATGACGTCACGGTGAAGAGCGGGCGGGTTGATGTCACGGTGAAAGACGGGCGGGGTGACGTCACGGTGAAGAGCGGGCGGGGTGATG
Source organism: Leucoraja ocellata (assembly GCA_036785375.1). Classification (NCBI taxonomy): domain Eukaryota; kingdom Metazoa; phylum Chordata; class Chondrichthyes; order Rajiformes; family Rajidae; genus Leucoraja; species Leucoraja ocellata. The sequence continues at coordinate 52,825 of JAWMAR010003483.1, forward strand.
TCACGGTGAAGAGCGGGCGGGGTGACATCACGGTGAACAGCGGGCGGGGTGACGTCACATTGAAGAGCGGGCGGGGTGACGTCACGGTGAAGAGCAGGCGGGGTGATGCCACATTGAAGAGGGGGCATGGTTACGTCACGGTGAAGAACGGGCGGGATGACATCACGGTGAAGAGCGGGCGGGTTGATTTCACGGTGAAGGACGGGCGGGGTGACGTTACGGTGTAGAGCGGGCGGGGTGACGTCACGGTGAAGAGCGGGCGGGTTGATTTCACGGTGAAGGACGGGCGGGGTGACGTCACGGTGAAGAGCGGGCGGGGTGATGTCACGGTGAAGAGCGGGCGGGGTGACGTTACGGTGCAGAGCGGGCGGGGTGACGTCACGGTGAAGAGTGTGGTGACGTCACGGTGAAGAGCGGGCGGTGTGACATGACGGTGAAGAGCGGGCGCGGTGACATGACGGTGAAGAGCGGCGGGCGCGGTGACGTCACGGTGAAGAGCGGGCGAGGTGACATCACGGTGAAGAGCGGGCGGGGTGACGTCAAGGTGCCGGGCGGGGTCACGTCATGGTGAAGAGCGGGCGGGGTGACGTCACATTGAAGAGCCGGCGGGGTGCCGTCACATTGAAGGGGGCGCGGGGTGACGTCACGGTGAAGAACGGGTGGTGTGACATCACGGTGCCGGGCGGGCAGGGTGACATCACATTGAAGAGCGGGCGGGGTGACGTCATGGTGAAGAGCGGGCGGGGGTGACGTCACGGTGAAGAGCGGGCGGGTGACGTCACGGTGAAGGGAGACCGGGGGTGACGTCACGGTGAAGGGAGACCGGGGTGACGTCACGGTGAAGGGAGACCGGGGTGACGTCACGGTGAAGAGCGGGCGGAGTGACGTCACGGTGAAGAGCGGGTGGGGTGACTTCACCGTGCCGGGCGGGGGTGGGATGACGTCACGGTGAAGAGCAGATGGGGTGACGTCACGGTGAAGAGCGGGCGGGGTGACGTCACGGTGAAGAGCGGGCAGGGTGACGTCACGGTGAAGAGCGGGCGGTGTGACGTCACGGTGCTGGGCGGGCAGGGTGACGTCACATTGAAGAGCGGGTGGGGTGACGTCACATTGATGAGCGGGTGGTGTGACGTCACGGTGAAGAGCGGGTGGAGTGACGTCACGGTGAAGAGTGGGCGGGGTGACGTCATGGTGAAGAGCGGGGCGGGTGACGTCACGGTGAAGGGAGACCGGGGTGACGTCACGGTGAAGAGCGGGCGGGGGTGACGTCATGGTGAAGAGCGGGTGGGGTGACGTCACCGTGCCGGGCGGGGTGGGATGACGTCACGGTGAAGAGCAGGCAGGGGTGACGTCACGGTGAAGAGCGGGCGGGGTGACGTCACGGTGAAGAGCAGGCGGGGTGACGTCACGGTGAAGAGCGGGCGGTGACTTCACGGTGAAGAGTGGGGCACTCCCTCTCTGTCTCCACACTCTATGACCAAGTGAGTGCAGCATTGTGTGTGTGTTTACCTTCAGTGTGGGACAGCAGCAGCAGGGAGTGGATGTGAAACCATCCATATTTAAAATACAGGTATACAGTGCATGGATAGATATGTCCCTGTACATAATCTATAGACCTATAGCCCTTTATTGATTGCTCTCTTTCTATCCATCTCTCTGTCTGTCTGTCTCTTTCTCTGACTTTTTTTTCGTTCCGTGTCTCTCTCTTTCTCTGACTCGTTTTCTCTCTCTCTCTCATTATCTATATATCTTTTTATGTGTTTATTTAATTCATTCCTACATTCCCTCTCTCTATCCATCTCTATCTCTCGCTCTCTATCCCTCTCTCTCTCCCCATTATCTATCTATCTATTTATTTATTACTGTGTGTATTTATTTATTTCATCCTTACATTCTTTCTCATTTTCCACATTCGCCGCCGCCGCCGCCATTTTGTGTCCGTCCCGCCTTCACATTTGAAAATAAACCGCCATCTTGCAGCTTCCGGCTGAAACAACGGCCTCGCACTGGCGGAGACGTCACGGCGCAGGGGCGGGTCGGTAATGGATTAATCATCATCCTCCTCCTCACCCAGGATCTTATAGCAGACACGTGGTTACGGTCTTGGGCATTTTAGCAACCAGCCTCTGCCATTTTAACAACCAGCCTCCGTCATTTTAACAACCAACCTCCCCGTTCCCCGAGGGGGTGAGGGGATGCGGGGAGAGGAAGTGTTGGGGTGCGGAGAGAGGGGATGCGGGGAGAGCGGGTGCAGAGAAAGGGGGTTCTAGGAGAGGGGGTGCGGGGTGCGGGGAGTGGGGGTCCGGGCAGCGGGGAGAGGGGGGTGCGGGGAGAGGGGGTGCAGGGAGAGGGGGTGCAGGGAGAGGGGGAGCGGGGAGAGGGGGTCCGGGGAGAGGGGGAGCGGAGTCCAGGCTGCGGGGAGAGGGTGTGCGGTGAGAGGGGGGCGCGGGGAGAGGGGAGAGGGAGGGTGGGGTGAGATCACGGTGAAGAGCGGGCGGGGGTGACGTCACGGTGAAGAGAGGGCAGGGTGACGTCATGGTGAAGAGCGGGCGGGGTGACGTCACGGTGAAGAGCGGGCGGGGTGACGTCACGGTGAAGAGCGGGCGGGGTGACGTCACATTGAAGAGCAGGCGGGGTGACGCCACATTGAAGAGGGGGCAGGGTTACGTCACGGTGAAGAACGGGCGGGATGACGTCACGGTGAAGAGCGGGCGGGTTGATGTCACGGTGAAAGACGGGCGGGGTGACGTCACGGTGAAGAGCGGGCGGGGTGATGTCACGGTGAAGAGCGGGCGGGGTGACGTCACGGTGAACAGCGGGCGGGGTGACGTCACATTGAAGAGCGGGCGGGGTGACGTCACGGTGAAGAGCAGGCGGGGTGATGCCACATTGAAGAGGGGGCATGGTTACGTCACGGTGAAGAACGGGCGGGATGACATCACGGTGAAGAACGGGCGGGTTGATTTCACGGTGAAGGACGGGCGGGGTGACGTTACGGTGTAGAGCGGGCGGGGTGACGTCACGGTGAAGAGCGGGCGGGTTGATTTCACGGTGAAGGACGGGCGGGGTGACGTCACGGTGAAGAGCGGGCGGGGTGATGTCACGGTGAAGAGCGGGCGGGGTGACGTTACGGTGCAGAGCGGGCGGGGTGACGTCACGGTGAAGAGTGTGGTGACGTCACGGTGAAGAGCGGGCGGTGTGACATGACGGTGAAGAGCGGGCGCGGTGACATGACGGTGAAGAGCGGGCGCGGTGACGTCACGGTGAAGAGCGGGCGAGGTGACATCACGGTGAAGAGCGGGCGGGGTGACGTCAAGGTGCCGGGCGGGGTCACGTCATGGTGAAGAGCGGGCGGGGTGACGTCACATTGAAGAGCCGGCGGGGTGCCGTCACATTGAAGGGGGCGCGGGGTGACGTCACGGTGAAGAACGGGTGGTGTGACATCACGGTGCCGGGCGGGCAGGGTGACATCACATTGAAGAGCGGGCGGGGTGACGTCACGGTGAAGAGTGGGCGGGGTGACGTCACATTGAAGAGCGGGCGGGGTGACGTCACATGGCAGAGCGAGCGCGGTGACGTCACGGTGAAGAGCGGGCGGGGTGACGTCACGGTGAAGAGCGGGCGGGGTGAAGTCACGGTGAAGATTGGAAAGAGCCCTGGTTTTCAAGGGAAATTGGACAGCTTGTTCGGAAAAAGAGGGAGATCTACAATAATTATAGGCAGCATGAAGTAAATGAGGTGCTTGAGGAGTATAAGAAATGTAAAAAGAATCTTAAGAAAGAAATTAGAAATGCTAAAAGAAGATATGAGGTTGCTTTGGCAAGTAAGGTGAAAGTAAATCCAAAGGGTATCTACACCTATATTAATAGCAAAAGGATAACGAGGGATAAAATTGGTCCATTGGAGAGAGAGTGGACAGCTATCTGCAGAGCCAAAAGAGATGGGGGAGATATTGAACAATTTTTTTTCTTCGGTATTCACCAAGGAGAAGGATATTGAATTATGTGAGGTAAGGGAAACTAGTAGAGTAATACTATGAGGTTCAAAGTAAAAGAAGTACTGACACTTTTGAAAAATATAAAAGTGGATAAGTCTCCAGGTCCTGACAGGATATTCCCTAGGACATTGAGGGAAGTTAGTGTAGAAATAGCCGGGGCTATGACAGAAATATTTCAAATGTCATTAGAAACGGGAATAGTCCCCGAGGATTGGCGTACTGCGCACGTTGTTCCATTGTTTAAAAGGGTTCTAAGAGTAAACCTAGCAATTATAGACCTGTTAGTTTGACTTCAGTGGTGGGCAAATTAATGGAAACGATACTTAGAGATAATATATATAAGCAACTGGATAAACAGGGTCTGATTAGGAACAGTCAACATGGATTTGTGCCTGGAAGGTCATGTTTGACTAATCTTCTTGAATTTTTTGAAGAGGTTACTAGGGAAATTGACGAGGGTAAAGCAGTGGATGTTATCTATATTTCAGTAATATACAGAAACATTTTATTGAAGAAATTTGAGAGAAATACTTTATTTATTTAAATTTAAAACGTTTATTGTTCAAATAAAAATGTAAATTTCTTAGTAATTAGATAGAGAGAGAGAGAGGTTTGTTTTAGAAAATAAAAATCAAAAAATGTTTGTTTTAGTAATTAGAAAATTAATTTAAAATAAATAGTTATTTTTCAAATAAAAATCAAATTGTTCACTTTTTGAAATTAAAAAAAACTTTCAACTAAAAATATTAATAGATTATTTTTGTATTTGGTTTATTGTGGAAGTAAAAAGATAAATGTATGTTTTAGTATTTAGAGATAAAAAGTTTTCTTTATTTATTGGAAAGAAAAAAGTTGATTATATAATTCAAAGAAAATCAAAGAGAGAAATAATTTATTCATGAGGTCACTAGTTCTCGGAGCAGAATTTGGCCATTTGGTCCATCGAGTCCACTCCGCTATTGAATCATAGCTGACCCATCTCCCACTCCTAACCCCTCCATACTCCTGCCTTCTCCCAATAACCCCTGGCACCCGGATTAATCAATAATCTATCTACAGGTATCTCTGCCTTATCAATATGTCTTTCTCAATCCATTTTCTGAAATGGAACAAAAAGTAGTCTAGTTTGGAACTGGAAGAATGAATAATCTACAATGAGCGTTTGTCGGCACTGGGCCTGTACTCGCTCAAGTTTAGAAGAACGAGGGGAGGGGCACCTCATTGAAACTTCACCGAATAGTGAAAGGCCTGGATAGAGTGGATGTGGAGAAGATGTTTCCACTAGTGGGAGAGTCTAGGACCAGAGGGCCCAGCCTCAGATTTAAAGGAAGTTCCTTTAGGAAGGAGAAAAGGAGGAATTTCTTTAGGCCAACATGCCATTAGCTTCCTTCACCGCCTGCTGTACCTGCATGCTTACTTTCAGTGAGTGATGAACATGGACATCCAGATCTCGTTGTACTTCCCCATTTCCCAACTTGACATCATTCAGATGATAATCTGCCTTCCTGTTCTTGCCACCAAATTTCCAGAGGTCTTGTATACCAAAACAAGGCCGGAAAGGCCGAGGTTCTACAAGGTGCTGCTCAGGCCATATTTGGAATCTTGTCGAGCAGTTTTGGGCCCCATATCTGAGGAAGGATGTGCCGGCTCTGGAGATGGTCCATAGGTTTACAAGAATGATCCCAGGAATGAGTGGGTTATTGTCGGCACTGGGCCTGTACTCGCTGGAATTTAGAAGAACGAGGGGGGGGGGGGGGGGAATCATTAAAACTTCACTGAATAGTGAAAGGCCTGAATAGAGTGGATGTGGAGAGGATGGTTCCACTATTGGGAGAGCCTAGGACCAGAGGGCACAGCCTCAGAATTAAAGGATATTCCTTTAGGAAGGAGATGAGGAGGAATTTCATTAGCCAGAGGGTGGTGAATCTGTGGGATTCGTTCCCACAGACAGCAGTGGAGGCCACAAGTCAGTGGATATATGAAGGGCAGAGGTACATAGATTGTTGATTAGTGCGGGTGTCGGGGTTATGGGGAGAAGGCAGGAGAATGAGGTGAGGAGGGAGAGATAGATCAGCTATGATTGAATGGTGGAGTTGACTTGATGGGCTGAATGGCCTAATTCTGCCCCTAGAACATGTGAACAATGATCGCCCGTTCACACACTAGTGCGGCACGGTGGTGTAGCGGTAGAGTTGCTGCCTCACAGCGCCAGAGACCCCGGTTCATCTCTCCCCCTCTCTCTCTCTCTCTCTCTCTCTCTCTCTCTCTCTCTCTCTCTCTCTCTCTCTCTCTCCTCTCTCCTCTCTCTCTCTCTCTCTCTCTCTCTCTCTCTCTCTCTCTCACCCCACCCTCTCTCTCTCTCATTCTCTCCACCCCACCTTGTCTCTCTCCACCCTCTCCCTCTCCGCTCCTTCTATCTCCCCCCTTCTCTCTCTCTCCTCATGTCACTGCTTATCATATGCCAGCCATTGGGAATAGTTCAGATGAACTAAAGTGCACTCTCCCTCTTTATGAAACATAGTAAACCTGTGTGTGAAGTTTGCGCCAGGTACAGCACTAACAAATAAACTGCTTTTAAACAGTGACCTGACAACTGTTTGGATATTTAGTCACCACTAAACTCTCGCCTTGAATCAGATGAATGAAATATCAACAAGTGTCCACATTTCTCAAAGATACAGATTAAGAGGAAAACATCATAGAATTGCCTGTCCAATAAACTGGTCATTTTTAATAACAGTCCCTGCAGCTCATTGACGTGTTGATTCCACTTTCTACCGGTACCAGCTTTACACTGCATGATGGGAGGTATGCTCTCTTGAATTACTTGATAAACAAGCACATCAATAAAGTCTGCATGTGTGTGGGTGGCAGCTTTCTCTGTACCACTGTGTGGACAGCCTAGGCGGATGAGTTGGTCATTTACACTCAGACCGACCTTGCTGTCTGATCCGTGGGTTTGAATTCCCATCTACCTGTCACCTGGTCTGAAGTAGTTCACGACAAAATAAACTACAGATTGAACAGAGCCACAGCTAGTGTTCACCGGCTGGAACTAATATTCCCACTGGACGAAAGAAACAGCACAGTTACTTAAGAGGGACAAAACTGGACCTAGGGTTGAGATTTTTGATTGGAGAAAGGCTAACTTTGAGGAGATGCGAAAGGATTTAAAAGGAGTAAATTGGGACAGTTTGTTTTATGGGAAAGATGCAGAAGAGAAATGGAGTACATTTAAAGGTGAAATTTTAAGAGTACAGAATCTTTATGTCCCTGTTCGGTTGAAAGGAAATCGTAAAAATTGTAAAGAGCCATGGTTTTCAAGGGAAATTGGACACTTGGTTCGGAAAAAGAGGGAGATCTACAATAGTTATAGGCAGCATGGAGTAAATGAGGTGCTTGAGGAGTATAAAGAATGTAAAAAGAATCTTCAGAAAGAAATTAGAAAAGCTAAAAGAAGATATGAGGTTGCTTTGGCAAGTAAGGTAAAAGTAAATCCGAAGGGTTTCTACCGCTATATTAATAGCAAAAGGATAACGAGGGATAAAATTGGTCCATTAGAGAGTCAGAGTGGCCAACTATCTGCAGACCCAAAAGAGATGGGGAGATATTGAACAGTTTCTTTTCTTCGGTATTCACCAAGGAGAAGGATATTGAATTATGTGAGGTAAGGGAAACAAGTAGAGTAGCTATGGAAACTATGAGGATCAAAGAAGAGGAAGTACTGACACTTTTGAGAAATATAAAAGTGGATAAGTCTCCAGGTCTGGACAGGATATTCCTTAGGACATTGAGGGAAGTTAGTGTAGAAATAGCAGGGACTATGGCAGAAATATTTCAAAGGTCATTAGAAACGGGAATAGTGCCGGAGGATTGGCGTACTGCGCATGTTGTTCCATTGTTTAAAAAGGGGTCTAAGAGTAAACCTAGCAATTATAGACCTGTTAGTTTGACGTCAGTGGTGGGCAAATTAATGGAAAGAATACTTAGAGATAATATATATAAGCATCTGGATAAACAGGGTCTGATTAGGAACAGTCAACATGGATTTGTGCCTGGAAGGTCATGTTTAACTAATCTTCTTGAATTTCTTGAAGATGTTACTCGGGAAATTGATGAGGGTAAAGCAGTGGATGTTGTGTATATGGACTTCAGTAAGGCCTTTGACAAGGTTCCTCATGGAAGGTTGGTTAAGAAGGTTCAATGGTTGGGTATTAATGGTGGAGTAGCAAGATGGATTCAACAGTGGCTGAATGGGAGATGCCAGAGAGTAATGGTGGATGGTTGTTTGTCAGGTTGGAGGCCAGTGACGAGTGGGGTGCCACAGGGATCTGTGTTGGGTCCACTGTTGTTTGTCATGTACATCAATGATCTGGATGATGGTGTGGTAAATTGGATTAGTAAGTATGCAGATGATACTAAGATAGGTGGGGTTGCGGGTAATGAAGTAGAGGTTTCAAAGTCTACAGAGAGATTTATGCCAGTTGGAAGAGTGGGCTGAAAGATGGCAGATGGAGTTTATGGCAGATGCTGATAAGTGTGAGGTGCTACATCTTGGCAGGACAAATCAAAATAGGACGTACATGGTAAATGGTAGGGAATTGAAGAATGTAGGTGAACAGAGGGATCTGGGAATAACTGTGCACAGTTCCCTGAAAGTGGAATCTCATGTAGATAGGGTGGTAAAGAAAGCTTTTGGTGTGCTGGCCTTTATAAATCAGAGCATTGAGTATAGAAGTTGGGATGTAATGTTAAAATTGTACAAGGCATTGGTGAGGCCAATTCTGGAGTATGGTGTACAATTTTGGTCGCCTAATTATAGGAAGGATGTCAACAAAATAGAGAGAGAGTACAGAGGAGATTTACTAGAATGTTGCCTGGGTTTCAGCAACTAAGTTACAGAGAAAGGTTGAACAAGTTAGGGCTTTATTCTTTGGAGCGCAGAAGGTTAAGGGGGGACTTGATAAAGGTTTTTAAAATGATGAGAGGGATAGACAGAGTTGACGTGGAAAAGCTTTTCCCACTGAGAGTAGGGAAGATTCAAACAAGGGGACATGACTTGAGAATTAAGGGACTGAAGTTTAGGGGTAACATGAGGGGGAACTTCTTTACTCAGAGAGTGGTAGCTGTGTGGAATGAGCTTCCAGTGAAGGTGGTGGAGGCAGGTTCGTTTTTATCATTTAAAAATAAATTGGATAGTTATATGGATGGGAAGGGAATGGAGGGTTATGGTCTGAGCGCAGGTATATGGGACTAGGGGAGATTATGTGTTCGGCACGGACTAGAAGGGTCGAGATGGCCTGTTTCCGTGCTGTAATTGTTATATGGTTATATGGTTAACTACATCTTTCTCAGTTCTTAAGCTACACTTTAATTTTCCGCATTATGTGTTTTTCTTTCCGGAGAGAGGCAATTATATTTCTAACCACTGTTAATTAAGATGAAGATAACGTTAACGCATCTTCACGTGCCGTGTTTACCAGCATCGAGAGAGCAGCAAGATGAAGTTAGTGCTCATTACAGATGAGATTAATTATGGATACTGAACTTCAGTTAACCCTTTATATTCAAATATTTGAAATAACAACTAGTTCCCAGTTCCGTCGCACACGACCCAGATATATTTTCACCAGTGGCAACACTGACAACATTTGCCTTGTGCTGACCCACTGTAGAATATTGGACATGTTTGCAGGTTACCTATCCACGTGTAACCATTGGACAAACTGCTGTAATAATAATGTTAAAAAGTGTGATTAACTGGGTTTGTCTTAAAATGAATCTGAACAACGATCCCAGCACAGAGATCCATGGCCAAGTGAGGAATATCTTACTGGACTGTTTGTGCACACACACACCCATCCTCCAGTTATAGAGCCATAGAGACATAGAGTCTCACAGCATCTTCAGCCCAGCCTGCCTGCCTGCCTGCCCACACCGGCCAACATGTCCCATCCCCATATTCCTATAAATGGCCTGTCTGTCTGTCCATGCACCTGTCTAAATGTTCCTTAAAGTTTGCTGTAGTACTTTTTAGTTCGGACCTTTATATAGTTACAAGGAGAGACAGCTGAATGTCTCTTATATAGTTACAAGGAGAGACAGCTGAATGTCTCTTATATAGTTACAAGGAGAGACAGCTGAAAAGTGGGTGGTTTTGCAGATAGTGAAGATGGTTGTGATTAATTGCAGTTGGATCTTGACCGATTGGCCACGTGTGCTGGGGAATGGTTGATGGAATTTAATAATATAATATAATATAACAATTACAGCACGGAAACAGGCCATCTCGACCCTTCTAGTCCATGCCGAACACATAATCTCCCCTAGTCCCATATACCTGTGCTCAGACCATAACCCTCCATTCCCTTCCCATCCATATAACTATCCAATTTATTTTTAAATGATAAAAACGAACCTGCCTCCACCACCTTCACTGGAAGCTCATTCCACACAGCTACCACTCTCTGAGTAAAGAGAATTGTGAGGTATTGCATTTTTGGAAGTCTAACATGGGGGGATCTACACAGTGAATGGTCAGGCTCTAGGTACAATTGTAGAGCAGAGGGACCTTGGAGTGCAGGTGCACAGTTCCTTGAAGGTAAAATCAGTTTCCATAGATCGGGTGGTCAAGAAGGCTTTTGGCACATTGGCCTTTACCTGGTATTGAGTATAGAGATTGGGAGGTCATGTTGCAGTTGTATCAGACCTTAGTGAGGCCACATTTGGAGTATTTTGTGTTCAGTTCTGGGTACTGTGTTATTGGAAAGATTTTTCCAAACCAGAAACTTTACAGATACATTTTACAAGGATACAGCAGCCAGGATCTGGCCTGTGGGGAGTGGTTGAGTTGGCAGGGACCCTATTCCTTGAAACACAGGCAGGAGGAAGAAGGGTGATCTTATAGAGGTGTATAAGATGATGAGAGGGATCTAGCGGGGAGAATATAAGGGAATTCTGATGTACGTTTACTCTCAGCAGACCGACCTTGCTGTGTGGTCTGTGGGTTTGAATTCACATCTACCTGTCGACTGGTCTGATGTAGTTGACTACAAAATAAACTGCAGATTGAACAGAGCCACAACCGGCTGGAACTAATATTCCCACTGGGGGTGAAGGGCACAGCATCACAGTTACCCCAACTCCCCCTTTCTCACATATGAAGCTACATTTTAATATTCAGCATTATGTATTATTCTTTACATTGAATGCCAGAGAGAGAGAGGCACAAAATGATGGAGTAACTCAGCAGGTGGGTCGGACATCTCTGGAGAGAAGGAATGGGTTACATTTCGGGTCGAGACCCTTCTTCATACTGACCCGCTGAGTTACTCCAAGATTTTGTGTCTACCTTCGATTAAAATCAGATCTGCACTTCTTTCCTACACATTCTCCACGCCCTTTCCAGCTTGACACAATTTCCCGATACCCATGTACCTAAAACTGAACACAATACTCTAAATGCTGCCTGACCAATGTCTAATACAACTGTAACGTGGCCTCTCAGTGTCTATACTCAATGCTCTAGCATGTGAAGGCTAATGTGCCGAAAGCCTTTATGACCACCCTATCTACCTGTGATGTTACTTGCAAACCACTATGTACCTGCTATTGTCCTAGATCCCTCTGTTTTACACTTAATTCACATGTTTCCTTCATTACAGCTCATCGGTATTGACAACTCTGGACTCACTGATTGAGTAACGGTCATTTCCCATCTGTGTCTGATTCTCAACACACTTGCTCTACAGCTGAACATCCAAATAAAGAAAAATCAAGACTTCACTGCTGCTCCAAGTGTAGCACTACCTCTCCTCGGTTGAACTTCAAATATCTGCCAGACCCTTTTGTATAGTTCTGGTCACCATATTATGGAAATGATGTCCTATTGCCAGAGGCAGTGTGGAACAAGTTCACCAGGATGTTATCTGGAATGGACAGCATTAGTTTAGAAGACAGATTGGATCGGGTGGGATTGGTTTCTTTGGAGCAAGAATACTGAGGGGCGGCCTTACAGAGGCTTGTGAAATTATGTCAACTACAGCAGGATTGAGTAGATGGTGGCAGTTATTACCCAGGCTGGGACAATCTAAACCCACACAACCAGTTTATTGGAAAGGGGAAAGAGTTAAGGGAACATATAAAAAACAGTAGACAATAGGTGCAGGAGTAGGCCATTTGGCCCTTGGAGCCAGCACCACCATTCAATGTGATCATGGCTGATCATCCCCAATCAGTACCCCGTTCCTGCCTTCTCCCCATATCCCCCGACTCCGCTATTTTTAAGAGCCCTCTTCCTTGAAGCATCCAGAGAACCTGCCTCCACCTGAGGTACCTGAGGTACCTGAGAACCTGAGGTAGAGAATTCCACAGACTCACAACTCTCTGTGAGAAAAAGTATTTCCTCGTCTCCATTCTAAATGGCTTACCCCTTATTCTTAAACTGTGGCCCCTGGTTTTGGACCCCCCCAAAATCGGGAACATGTTTCCTGCCTCGAGAATGTCCAAGCCCTTAACAATCATATAAGATGATTGTTTCAATGAGATATCCTGTCATCCTTCTAAACTCCAGAGTGTACATGCCCAGCTGCTCCATTCTCTCAGCATATGACCGTCCCGCCATTCCAGGAATTAACCTTGTAAACCTACACTGCACTCCCTCAATAGCAATAAAGTCCTTCCTCAAATTAGTGGACCAAAACTGCACCCAATACAGGTGTGGTCTCACTAGGGCTCTGCACAGCTGCAGAAGAACCTCTTTGCTCCTATATTCGATTACTCTTGTTATAAAGGCCAACATGCCATTCACTTTCTTCACTGCCTGCTGTACCTGCATGCTTACTTTCATAGACAGATGTACAAGGACCCCCAGATCCCGTTGTACTTCCCCTTTTCCCAACTTGACGTCCTTTAGATAGTAATCTGCCTTCCTGTTTTTGTTACCAAAGTGGATAACCTCACATTTATCCGCATTAAACTTCATCTGCCATGCATCTACCCACTCCCTCAACCTGTCCAAGTCTCATTATCATAGCATCCTCTTCACATTTCACACTGCCACCCAGCTTTGTGTCATCTGCAAATTTGCTAATGTTACTTTGAATCCTTTCATCCAACCACAGAATGTAGTTGAGGCCAGTTCATTGGCTATATTTAAGAGGGAGTTAGATGTGGCCCTTGTGGCTAAAGGAATCAGGGGGTATGGAGAGAAAGCAGGTACAGGATACTGAGTTGGATGATCAGCCATGATCATATTGAATGGCGGTGCAGGCTCGAAGGGCCGAATGACCTCTACTCCTACACCTATTTTCTATGTTTCTATTGATGAATATTGTAAATAGCTGCGGTCCCAGCGCCGAGCCTTGCGGTACCCCACTAGTCGCTGCTTGCCATTCTGAATCAGACCTGTTAATCCCTACTGTGTTTCCTGTCTGCCAACCACTTCTCTATCCATGTCAGCACTCTACCCACAATACCATGTGCCCTAATTTTGCCCACTAATCTCCTATATGGGACCTTATCAAATGCTTTCTAAAAGCCCAGGTACACTACGTCTGATGGGCAGGCAGGTATTCCACGTCAAAGGTGGAGCAATCTCTTGATAAGTGGTGGTGGGGGCAGATGCCGTCACAGCAAATAAACAGCATCTGGACAGCCGTTTGTCTCGGATAGTAATGGAGGGATATGAAACAAATACACATAAATGAGATCACTTGTAATCTGATTCACATTATGGACATCATGCCTCATAGGCATCTCGATCTGCATGGATGAATCGAGCCAAAGGGCCTGTTTCCTTGTTGTTCTCATGAACACTGGAATCCCCGGTTCTGTCATCACTCATGTGCTCTGTCATTGGCCCGCCCGCCCGCCCAGTTGTAATTCCTTCGTCTAAATCGTCAATAATCTTCCGGCACCCCACTAGTTCCTGCCTGCCATTCTGAAAAGGACCCGTTCCCGATGTGGGGGTAAGTCCAGGCCAAGGGGTCGCAGCTTAAGGATAAGGGGAAATCCTTTAAGACCGAGATGAGAAAAACATTTTTCACACAGAGATTGGTGAATCTGTGGAATTCTCTGCCACAGATGGTAGTTGAGGCCAGTTCATTGTCTATATTTAAGAGGGAGTTAGATGTAGCCCTTGTGGCTAAAGGGATCAGGGGGTATGGAGAGAGGCAGGTACGGGGATACTGAGTTGGATGATCAGCCATGATCATATTGAATGGCGTTGCAGGCTCGAAGGGCCGAATGGCCTACTCCTGCACCCAATTTCTATGTATCTATGTATTCCTACTCTTTGCATCCTGTCTGCCAATCAGTTTTGTATCCATGTCAATACCCTTGTGCCAATACCATGTGTTCTAGTTTTGCTCACTAATCTCTTGTGTGGGACCTTGTCAAAGGCTTTTTGAAACTCTAGGTCCACCACATCCACTGGCTCTCCCTTATCCATTCTACTTGTTACATGCTCAAATAATTTCAGAATATTAGTCAAGCTTGAATTCCCCTTCATAAATCCATGCTGCCTTTGACCGATCCTGTTACTACTTTCCAAATGCTGTTACATCTTTAACAATCGCCTCATGCATCTTCCACACTACCAACGTCAGGCTAACTGGTCTACAATTCCCTGTTTTATCTTTCCCTCCTTTCTTAAAAAGTTAGTTTACATTCTCTACCTTCCTGTCCACCGGAAATGATCCAGAGTCTATAGAACATTGGAAATAATCACTGATGCATCCACGAATTCTCGACCACTCCTTGAGTACTCTGGGATGCTGACCATCAGGCCCTGGGGATTTACCTGCCTTCAGTCTCAACAGTTTGCATAACACCATTTCCTGGTGGACTAACATGGATTTTCCTCAGTTCCTCCTTCCCGCTAGACCCTTGGTCCCCTAGTTTTTTATGGGAGATTGCTTGTGTGTCCCTTGGTGAAGACAGAACTAAAATTATCTGTTTTACATCTGGGGTTGTGGAATGTGAGGGAGGCTCTCAGTATACACTGGCATATAGGTCAGGTTCAGTAATGAGGATAAGTAATATGTTAATAATTCTGATACTAGATCGCAACTGTTCCGCAACCATTCAGCCCTTCGACCCAGCACCGCCATTAAATATGACCATGGCTGATCCTCTAAAATCAGTCCACTGTTCCGGGTTTTCCTCCATATCCTTTGATTCCCTTAGCCCAAAGAGCAAAATCTAATTCTGTCTAGAATTCATCCGGTGAATTGGCCTCCACTGCCTTCTGTAGCAGAGAATTCCACAGATTCACAATTCTGGGTGAAAATGTTTCTCCTCATCACTGTCCTAAATGGCCTGCCCCTTATTCGTAATCTGTGACCCCGGTTCTGGAATCCCCCATCATCTGGATGAATTTAGAGCCTGGATTGACACCTGGAAGTATGATGTTGTGGCGATCAGGAAACATGGTTGCAGGAGGGCTGTGATTGGAAACTAAATATTCCAGGATTTCATTGCTTCAGGTGTGATAGAATTGGAGGGGCAAGAGGAGGAGGTGTTGCATTGCTTATCAGGGAAGATATTACAGCAGTGCTTTGGCAGGATAGATTAGAGGGCTCGTCTAGTGAGGCTATTTGGGTGGAACTGAGAAATGGGAAAGGGGTAGCAACACTTATAGGGGTGTATTATAGACCACCAAATGGGGAGCGAGAATTGGAAGAGCAAATATGTAAGGAGATTGCAGATATTAGTAGTAAGCACAAGGTAGTGATTGTGGGAGATTTCAATTTTCCACACATAGACTGGGAACACATTCTGTAAATGGGCTGGATGGGTTGGAGTTTGTAAAATGTGTACAGGATAGTTTTTTGCAGCAATACATAGTACCTACTAGAGAAGGGGCGGTGCTGGACCCTCCTGTTAGGAAATGAGATGGGTCAGGTGGCAGAGGTATGCATTGGGGAACAGTTCGGGTCCAGTGATCACAATACCATTAGTTTCAATATAATTATGGAGAGGGACAGAACTGGACCTAGGGTTGAGATTTTTGATTGGAGAAAGGCTAACTTTGATGAGATGCGAAAGGATTTAAAAGGAGTAAATTGGGACAGTTCGTTTTATGGGAAAGATGTGGAAGAGAAATGGAGGACATTTAAAGGCAAAGTTTTAAGAGTACAGAGTCTTTATGTCCCTGTTCGGTTGAAAGGAAATACTAAAAATTGGAAAGAGCCATGGTTTTCAAGGGAAATTGGGCACTTGGTTCGGAAAAAGAGGGAGATCTACAATAATTATAGGCAGCATGGAGTAAAGGAGGTGAAAAAAAAAATGAAAAAAAAAATGAGTATAGAAGTTGGGATGTAATGTTAAAATTGTACAAGGCATTGTTCGCCAATTTTGCTCGCCTCTATTATAGGATGGATGTCAACAAAATAGAGAGAGTACAGAGGAGATTTACTAGAATGTTGCCCGGGTTTCAGCAACTAAGTTACAGAGAAAGGTTGAACAAGTTAGGGCTTTATTCTTTGGAGCGCAGAAGGTTAAGGGGGACTTGATAGAGGTCTTTAAATGATGAGAGGGATAGACAGAGTTGACGTGGATAAGCTTTTCCCACTGAGAGTAGGGAAGATTCAAACAAGGGGACATAACTTGAGAATTAAGGGACAGACGTTTAGGGGTAACATGATGGGGAACTTCTTTACTCAGAGAGGGGTGGCTGTGTGGAATGAGCTTCCAGTGAAGGTGGTGGAGGCAGGTTCGTTTTTATCATTTAAAAATAAATTGGATAGTTATATGGATGGGAAGGGAATGGAGGGTCATGGTCTGAGCGCAGGTATATGGGACTAGGGGAGATTATGTGTTTGGCACGGACTGGGAGGGTCGAGATGGCCTGTTTCCGTGCTGTAATTGTTATATGGTTATATGGTTTATATGGTTATTATATGGTCTAGCCTTGCCAATCCTCCAAGAGTGTTTTATGTTTCTACAGTTCTCATCTAAATTACAGCTAATACATGATCCATTCTTTCATCACATGTCAGTCCCGCCATCCCGGGAATAAACCTGGTGAACCCTCGCTGCACTCCCTCAATAGCAAGAATGTCCTTCCCCAAATTAGGAGACCAATATTGCACACAGTGCTCCAGGTGCGGTCTCACCGGGCCCTGTAACCACTGCAGTAGAATCTCTTTGCTCCTAAACTCAAATCCTCTCACAATGAAGGCTTTAATCCCTTAGTGAAGACACAACTAAAGTTTTTGTTTACTGGAGGTTGTGGAATGTGAAGGAGGCTGTCTCAGAAAAACAGTGGCATGGAGATTACGGTCAAAAAGGTGATTGAGCAACTAGACATAGAAACATAGAAACATAGAAAATAGGTGCATGAGTAGGCCATTCGGCCCTTCGAGCCTGCAACGCCATTCAATATGATTATGTCTGATCATCCAACTAAGTATCCTGTACCTGCCTCTCTCTCCATACCCCCTGATCTCTTTAGCCACAAGGGCCACATCTAACTCCCTCTTAAATATAGCCAATGAACTGGCCTCAACTACCTTCTGTGGCAGAGAATTCCAGAGATTCTCTACTCTCTGTGTGAAAAATGTTTTACTCCTCTCATTAATTTTTTGAAGAGGTTACTCGGGAAATTGTCGAGGGTAAAGCAGTGGATGTTGTCTATATGGACTTCAGTAAGGCCTTTGACAAGGTTCCTCATGGAAGGTTGTTAAGAAGGTTCAATTGTTGGGTATAATGGTGGAGTAGCAAGATGGATTCAACAGTGGGTGAATGGGAGATGCCAGAGAGTAATGGTGGATGGCTGTTTGTCAGGTTGGAGGCCAGTGACGAGTGGGGTGCCTCAGGGATCTTTGGGTCCACTGTTGTTTGTCATGTACATCAATGATCTGGATGATGGTGTGGTAAATTGCTTAGTAAGTATGCAGATGATACTAAGATAGGTGGTGTTGTGGATAATGAAATAGATTTTCAAAGTCTACAGAGAGATTTAGGCCATTTGGAAGAGTGGGCTGAAAGATGGCAGATGGAGTTTAATGCTGATAAGTGTGAGGTGCTACATCTTGGCAGGCCAAATCAAAATAGGACGTACATGGTAAATGGTAGTGAGTTGAGGAATGCAGTTGAACAGTGGGATCTAGGAATAACTGTGCTCAGTTTTCTGAAGGTGGAATCTCATGTAGATAGGGTGGTAAAGAAAGCTTTCGGTATGCTGGCCTTTAAAATCAGATCATTGAGTATAGAAGTTGGGATGTAATGTTAAAATTGTACAAGGCATTGGTGAGGCCAATTCTGGAGTATGTTGTGCAATTCTAGTCGCCTAATTATAGGAAGGTTGTCAACAAAATAGAGAGAGTACAGAAGAGATTTACTAGAATGTTGCCTGGGTTCAGCAACTAAGTTACAGAGAAAGTTTGAACAAGTTAGGTCTTTATTCTTTGGAGCGCAGAAGGTTAAGGGGGGACTTAATATAGGTCTTTAAAATGATGATAGGGAAAGACAGAGTAATAACTATATAACCATATAACAATTACAGCACGGAAACAGGCCATCTCGGCACTACAAGTCCGTGCCGAACAACCTTTTTCCCTTAGTCCCACCTGCCTGCACTCATACCGTAACCTCCATTCCCTTCTCATCCATATGCCTATCCAATTTATTTTTAAATGATACCAATGAACCTGCCAACACCACTTCCACTGGAAGCTCATTCCACACCGCTACCACTCTCTGAGTAAAGAAGTTCCCCCTAATGTTACCCCTAAACTTCTGTCCCTTAATTTCTGTCCCAAGTTGACGTGGATAAGCTTTTCCCACTGAGAGTAGGGAAGATTCAAACAAGAGGACACGACTTGTGAATTAAGGGACAGACGTTTAGGGGTAACATGAGGGGGAACTTCTTTACTCAGAGAGTGGTAGCTGTGTGGAATGAGCTTCCAGTGAACGTGGTGGAGGCAGGTTCGATTTTATCATTTAAAAATAAATTGGATAGTTATTTGGACGGGAAGGGAATGGAGGGTTATGGTCTGGGTGCAGGTAGATGGACTAGGGGAGATTATGTGTTCGGCCGAGTTGGCCTGTTTCCGTGCTGTAATTGTTATATGGTTATATGGTTATATGGTTATATGGCTACAAATTCTTCAACCCCCTCGCCCTAAATCATTAATATATAACGTGAAGGGAAGCTGGCGCAGCGCCGACAACTGCGGACCTCTGCTAGTCACTGGCAGCCAACATGAAAATCCCTCTTTATCCCTCTTGGCCTTTTGCCACCCAGCACAACTGCTATCCATGCTAGTATCTGTCTTTAAAATCGTGGGTTCGTATCTAAATTAGCAGCCTCACGTGTGGCACCTTATCAAATGCTTTCTGGAAATCGCAAGAAACAGCTACCTACTCTCCTTCGTCGGCCCTACTGTTTACTTCTTCGAAGAATTCCAGGAAGTTTGTCAAATAAGATCTCCCCTTCACAGACCATCGTGGCTTCAGCCTATTTTATCGTGAATCTCTCATTACTCAAGGACCTCGTCCTTTTTAATGGACCTCAGAACATCATGACAGCCACCGTAGTCAGACAAACCAACCTAGAGTTCCCACTATTCTACTATGCTCCCTCCTTGTGTAGCGGCGTAATATTGGTAATTTTACAATCGTCTGGCACCAATTCTAACTCTAGTGGTTCGTGAAGTATCACTATCAATGCCTCCACAATCTGTAACCACACCTCTTTCAGAACCCTCCGTCCAGGGGTTGGACAGGCTAGATGCAGGAAGATTGTTCCCGATGTTGGGGAAGTCCAGAACAAGGGGTCATAGTTTAAGGATAAGGGGGAAATCTTTTAGGACCGAGATGAGGAAACATTTTTCATACAGGTAGTGGTGAAACTGTGTAATTCTCTGCCACAGAAGGTAGTTGAGGCCAGTTCATTGGCTATATTTAAGAGGGAGTTAGATGTGGCCCTTGTGGCTAAAGGGATCAGGGGGTATGGAGAGAAGGCAGGTACAGGATAATGAGTTGGATGATCAGCCATGATCATATTGACTGGCGGTGCAGGCTCGAAGGGCCGAATGGCCTACTCCTGCACCTATTTTCTATGTTTCTATTTTCTAAGTGACATCCACCTTCAGCCCATTCAGCTTCCCAAGCACCTTCTCCCTGGTAAGGCCACTACAGTAACTTCAACCCCCTGACTCTTAAAGTTCACGCATGTTGCTGATGTCGTACACTCTTAAGACTGATGCACAAACGTTATTCAACTCCTCTGGCATTTCTTTATTCTCTATTATCACTTCTCCTGCATCATTCTTCAGCGGTCCAACGTCAAGTCTTGCCTCGCTCTTGGTTTCCGTATAGCTGAACACACTCTTGCTGTCTTCTTTTACATTTCCCTTCGTATTTAATCTTTTCTCCACATATTGCCTTTTTTTAGTTACCTTCTGTTGTTATTTAAAACATTCCCAATCTTCTGGCTTCCCACGAATCCGTGCTGTGTTATAGGCCTTCTCTTTAGTTTTATCCTGTCTTTGACTTCTCTTGTCAGCCACGGTCACCTCTTTCTCCACGTAGAATCTTCCTCGCTTGAATGAAAAGAGTCTGCATCTTCCTGCCATTGCTGTTCCACCATCATCCCTTCTAGTCAACTTTGTCCAGCTCCTCCCTCATGCCACTCTAGTCCGCTTTGCTGAGCTGTAATACCGACACACCGGAGTTCATCTTCTGGCTGTCAAATCGCAGGTTAAATGTTATCATATTGTGGTCGCTACCTCCGACTGGTTCTTTACCTGAATTCCCTTATGAAACCCAAATCATTACACAACACTCAATCCAAAACTGCATTTTCCCCCGGTAGACTCCACTCCAAGCTGCTCTAAGAATCCATCGCGGAGGCACTCTATAAATTCACTTTCTTGGGGTTCAGTAGTAAGCCGATATTCCCAGTTTAACTGCATATTGTCACCCCTCGCTAAAGACAAAAATTCCTTCCTTCCCAACAGAGCTACCCCACCCCCTCTACCCACCAGTCTATCTTTCCGGTATTCAATATTCAGCTCCCAGATCCGTTCCTCATGCAGCCACGTCTCTGTAATTCCCATCACATCATACCTTGATTAAGTTGAGGTGGGGGGGGGGGGGGGGGATTTAATAGGAATCTGCTGGGGAACCTTTCCATAGAAAGGGCGGTGAGCATATGAAATAATAAGCCAGCAAGAGGTGGCTGAGGCAGGGACTATACCAACGTGTAATAACATTAAACAGCATGGTTATGGCTGCACGATGGCAGCCTCGTCAACAGACGGACTGTTATTTCATGTTTTTTATTTGCAGTGTGTTTTAAAAGTATGATTCAATGTTCTTTGGTTTGTTTTATATGGGGGGGGTGGGTGAGGTGCAGGGGGTAACATTTTTTCAATTTCTCCCGTGCCGGAGTTGCGATTGTTTTCCGGATAGTATTTCCGGTCGCTCCGCGGCCTAACATCATGGAGTTGTCGGCCTTGCTCGTTACTAACTTTGAGCTCCACCGTGGCGACGTGAACTTTACCATCGGAGCAGATCCTTGCCTGGGATCGACGCTCCAATCGCGGCCTGAATTCACCATCGAGGAGCTCGCAGTTTCAGGTAGAGACCGATGTCGGGAAGCTCCAAACGACGCAGAAAGTTTTGACCCATCCCGACCTGGGGTCAGATCGCCCGGCGCGGAGGAGCTGAGATTCTCCCTGATACAGGAGCTTGATTGCCCCGACGCGGGGGCCCAAACGCAGCCCGTATTCCTCGCATGTTGCAAAACATATTTGGATAATTTAAAAAATTATGATTATGAATATGATCGTGTAAGAAACAGTTAGGCTCTGTGCATGGATAGGACAGGTTTGGGGAGATGCGGTCCAAACGCGAGCAGGAGCTGGAAAATGATGGCCGTTAGGCAAGGCAAGGCAAGGCAAGGCAAGTTTATTTGTATAGTATCTTTCAACAACAAGGTAATTCAAAGTGCTTTACATAAAACATTTAAAGCATTTGAAAGAAACACATATAAATGACATTTAGATGTAAAACGATTATTAGATTATTCAGATAAAATAATTACAAAATTAAAAGCAATCAAATAAAATATTTAAAATAGAATAAAACCAGGAATAGAAGTTACAGTGCAGTATAGGTAATTAATAAATTGTATTGTTTACTGAAAGGCAGCGGCAAACAGAAAAGTCTTCAGTCTAGATTTAAAAGAGCTGAGAGTTGCAGCAGACCTGCAGTTTTCTGGGAGTTTGTTCCAGATATGTGGTGCATAAAACTAAATGCTGCCTCTCCATATTTAGTTCTGACTCTGGGGACACAGAACAGACCTGTCCCAGACGATCTGAGAGATCTGGGTGGTTCGTAGCTAAGCAGAAGATCAGAAATGTATTTTGGCCCTAAACCATTCAGTGCTTTGTAAACCAACAGTAGTATTTTGAAATCAATTCTTTGACAGACAGGAAGCCAATGTAAATACGTCAGAACTGGAGTAAAGTGATCTACTTGTTTGGTCTTAGTGAGGACTCGAGCGGCAGCGTTCTGAATTAACTGCAGCTGTCTGATTGACTTTTTAGGGAGACCTGTAAAGACACTGTTACAGTAGTCGAGCCTGCTGAAGATAAATGCATGGACACGTTTTTCCAAATCCTGCTGAGACATAAGTCCTTTAATCCTTGATATATTCTTTAGGTGATAATAGGCTGACTTTGTGTGTTTTTATGTGGCTGTTGAAGTTCAGGTCTGAGTCCATGACTACTCCTAAGTTTCTGGCTTGTTTTGTTGTTTTTAGCATCACCATTTGAAGCTGGGTGCTAACTTTTAGTCGTTCATCCTTGGCTCCAAAAACAGTTATTTCAGTTTTTTCTTTGTTTAATTGGAGAAAATTCTGGTTCATCCAATCGTTGATTTGCTGAATGCATCTACTCAGTGCTTGTATTGGACTATAGTCTCCTGGTGATATTGTTATGTAGTGTCGTCTGCGTAACTATGGTAACATATTTTAATGTTTTCATGATCTGAGCCAGTGGAAGCATGTAGATGTTAAACAGAAGAGGCCCCAGAATGGAGCCCTGGGAAACTCCGCATGTAATTTTTGCACGCTCAGATGTGTAATTACCTAAAGACACAAAGTAGTCCCTGTCCTTCAAGTAGGATTCAACCGATTTTAATGCTGTGCCCCAAAGTCCCACCCAGTTTTCCAGACGGTCTAGTAATATGTTGTGATCGACTGTGTCGAATGCAGCACTGAGATCTGGTAATACTAAGACTGAAATTTTGCCATTGTCTGTGTTTAAGTGAATGTCATTGAAGACCTTAACAAGAGCCGTCTCGGCGCTGTGGTGTGGTCTAAATCCTGACTGGAAGACATCAAAACAGCTGTTCATTAACATGAAATTGTTCAGCTGCTTAAAAACAGCTTTTTCAATGATTTTACTGAGAAATGGGAGGTTTGATGTTGGTCTGTAATTGTTAGTAGTGAAGTGTTTAAGTTCTTCTTTTTTAAGAGAGGCTTGATAACAGCTGTTTCAGGGCCTGAGGGAAGACACCTGAGAGAAAGGATGTGTTAACAATCTGTAGAAGGTCTGTGGTCATGCAGTTTGATACACCTTTGAAAAGGCCTGTTGGTAGAATATCGAGGCAGCAGGAGGAGGATTTCAAATGTTGAATAATGTCTTCCAAGGTTTTCTGGTTAATAACATAAAATTGTGTCATGGTATTTGAGTTGATTATAAGTGGACACATGGACAACACATGTCCTGCACCTGATGTGGAGGCACTGACTGCTTGCCTCATTTTCTGAATGTTGTCGTTGAAGAAGGGGGCAAATTCATTACAGGCCCTTGTGGAAAGCAGTTCAGGGAAATATTGGCCAAACGGCCTATTTCCCACGCTGTATCACTTAAGCATTCTATGGCTCGCTGATTCATATTTGAAACATCAGGTGGAATCGCGGTCTCCACAAACATGAGAGCTTCAGGGAGTTGTACCAGGGTGCTGCAAGAGATGGTTGCTGCTGTCTGTGGGGATAGTGCTCATGCTCTGTTTGAGTTTCACAAAACGATGTGGTCTGTTGGGAGACTTTGCGCCCTATCCAACATTTCCGTGCGATTCCTGGAGGTTCCCGGAGGTTTTTCTCAGTCTCCTTACCTGTTTGCACTGCCTGCAACCTCCGGCAACCACCTGCAACCTCCGGGAACCGCACGGAAACCTTGGGTGGGGCGCAAAGTCTCCAGAGGATCCCGTTCAGGTTTCCTAAGTGGGACAGGGGCATTAGGGTGTCAAAGATAAGGGAGCGAATGCAGGAGAATCCAATTGAGCGAAGTAGATTCGATGGGCCGAATGGGATAATTCTGCTTCTTTGACATGAATTTATGAAGCCTTTGCTATCCATTTATCTGTCCGAATCTCTTGTAAATTTGGTTTCCGTTTGTTTAACTTATTAACGAGGGGCGAAAAAGTAGGAGAATAGCGTTGAGAGGGAAAGATGGGTCAGCCAAAGGTGGGCCGGATAGCTCATTCTGCTCCATTGACTTGTAAGTATGTGCTTAAAACCTAGTAGCGGCGGAGGCAGTGCAGGAGGTGGTGGTGGGTGGGGAGGAGGGGGGGGGGGGTTAACGCTGAACAGCGCTGTCCGCGTGGAGGGCGAAGGGGAGCGAATTGTCCCCTCCTCTCTAGTAGCCGGGGAAGAGGGGGCGCCCTTCCACAAAAAAACAGAATTAAACTGCTCTGTATTGAACTAAACTAAACTGTTCTGAAATAAACTAAACGGAACTATACTCGACCGATCTGAACTCAACCGAATTCAACTCCACTTAAGTCAATACAATCCAAACCAACCCAAACCAACCCAACTCAACTCAACCGAACCAACGCAACCCAACTCAACTCAACTCAACTCAACTCAACTCAACTCAACTCAACTCAACCCAACCCAACCCAACTCAACCCAACCCAACCCAACCCAACCCAAACCAACCCAACCCAATCCAACGCAACTCCACCCAACCCAACGAAACCCAACCCAACTCAACCGAAACCAACCCAACCCAATCCAACCTAACTCCACCCAAACCAACGAAACCCAACTCAACTAAACACACGTAGCAACCTGACGGAACGGGTACGTTAACTTTGTCTTCAGCTGATCCCTGAATTTACTCTGGGTCACTGTATAAATAAATGTGTTGGTGCAACAACTAAGCAGCATTAGCATATTCCCCGCTTCTTCGAGAATAAACACCGGGTCATTGTATCCGGAGTAAGTATAAGTTCTAGTGATCCGAAAGTACAAATAATGCACTATGTCCGTCAGCCAGAGCAAGATGAAGTTGCCGGAAATGCTGAATAGTAAAATGATCGACTTCCTGCGGTTCTCCATCTCGGTGTCAGGACCTTTGCCGGAGAGCGCGTCATCCCGTAATAATTTGCGGATTCTGCCTGCAACGATGATGCGTTTTACTGTCAGGAAATTCAGGAACAATATAACCGCGAAGGGTAGCAGGGGTGTGTTGATGCGATTAAAGTATGAGTACGTTCGCCACCACGGCGAGGTATAATAGCTTGGAATGATCCGGCAATACCAGGGGATGTT